>PVJC01022383.1:0-27321 GCA_004026665.1 Murina feae | reverse complement strand
TCTGATGGGGCTGGGGGCAGGTCCCCAGTGGTGACACACACACACACACACACACACACACACACACAAAAGGCGCCTGGCAGACTGGGGCCATCATAGGACATCCACTGAGGGGTCCCAGACTGTGAGAGGGCACAGGTCGGGCTGAGGGACTCCCTCCACCCCGAGTGCACAAATTTTTGTGCACCGGGCCCCTAGTGTATATATATTTCACTATGGTTAGAGAAGTGACCTTCATTTTATTTTGTAATTTCGCATAATCTTCCTTTCTTTAAAGTAGTATAACTTTGATCTGTCCTGAAATCTTTCTTTCCAAACCAAGAACTGTCACCACGTTAAAGGATATAATGGCTATGACAGGGGACTTTCACGATATAATGGCTGTGACAGGGGACTTTCACAATATAATGGCTATGACAGGGGACTTTCACGATATAATGGCTGTGACAGGGGACTTTCACGCTAAGGTTTGCAGGCCTGGGCACCTCTGTTTCAAGGGAGAGAAGGGCCTTAGCGCAGCGGCTGGAGAGTCGGGGCCACTGAAAAGGCAGCTGGGAGTCGTCTGGTTTCTGCCTCCTGAGGACAGACATGTGTTTGGCAGTTCCTCTCGATCCTGGAGAAGCTTTTAATGACTTTTCCTACAGCCGGCTCCTCTCTAGGCAGCCCCATGCTGACCGCATGGGGACATCTTCACCCTGGACAGGACCCACCGTATTTACAGCGCTCCCCGAGGCGGCCCTCGGAGAACAGCCGCTGTCGTTTGTCTTATTTCACAGGATGACCGAGGGGGACCCACGTCATCTGCTCTGCCCGGGATTGGCGTGCTTCTATTGGAAACACCGCATCTACAAACATCTGGGCTGCGTGCCCAGGCCTGTGCTTGGCACGTGAGGTTTCTCCGTATGCTCACTTTATCCGACACGGGCTGCCACGGCCACGCAGCTCAGAGACGGAGGGTTACATGGAAAATGCCGCTTCCTCTGTTCCCCTCTCACATCGCCTCTCCCTCGGGGACCCAGCAGGAAAGTCGTAGGGACATCGGTTACAAACAACCTTCAGTCTCAGCAAATATCTCCCAGGCAACAGGAGGCTCGCACCACCGTCTTTCAACATTTTCTCTGATTTAGGCATTTTTCTGCAACTGGAATCTAGACCTCAAACTTAATTTTAATCTTGGAGCAAACTTAAAACAGAAACAATACTTTTCCAATATGACCTGCACGTAATGAAATATTAGGGAAGGTCTAAATGTCTGCTTTTCAAACATATTAAAATCTATCAATAAAAGCACCGGCCTTATTACTCACCATCTCAGTGGTCAAATGTCGCCTTAATCTTGCTGGATGTTGTTTCGATGTGTAACCTATGTCCACACCTAAATGACTGCAATTTAGCGGGATGCCTCCACCATACACAACCTGAAATCCTATTGCATCGACTACTTTCTAAAAATATATATTTTATTGATTTTTTACAGAGAGGAAGGGAGAGGGATAGAAAGTCAGAAACATCAATGAGAGAGAAACATTGATCAGCTGCCTCCTGCACACTATCTACTAGAGATGTTTTCATAACCAAGGTACATACCCTTGACCGGAATCGAACCTTGAACCCTTTAGTCCGCAGGCCAGCGCTCTATCCACTGAGCCAAACCGGTCAGGGTTGCATCGACTTCTTTTTAGGAGATAATCTTAAATGATGAGATGCTGAAACACGAATAAGCAAGCCTCAATCATGACAGAAAGGCAGTCACCCCTTCCTCACAAGCACTGAGTGTGCTGTGCTTGGAACAGACTACGATGGGGCAAGAAGAGGAGATAAGAAAGAACTGAAGTTGGGACTCAATTTGGCTTTACCTGTTGGAACCAATGGCTAAGAAGCTTCCCTCTTGCCCAGGCTGCTGGCCTTGACCCGTTCTGTTCTCACCGCTTGCACATGTGCAGTTACTCTCAACACACGTGATGTGTCTCATGAAAGGGCTGACTGTGGACGTCTGAGAGCAAAACCACCACCACTGCACTAACACGGAGATGCCGTGGTGATGAGCTGGTGATTAATAACAGGAAGGAGAACAGGGAAAGCCAGATATCCAGGCGTGTGGTCTGGGGACCTTCACCAGGAAGCTGCAACTCTGCACACCCCCAGTACCACTGCCCCCCTCCCCACAGATCACTGGGGGAAACGCTACCACAAAGGGGGACAGAGAACATGCGCAGTGAAGCTTGGCTGACTTAGGGAAGGTGCCTGTCATTCAAATCTAGAAACAGAGCTCATTGGTCAGAGGGGGTGGAGCCAATGCAAATGGGTGAGAATGTGGGGATGCATATCCCCCAGGCAAAGGGCCTGCTCTTGGCTTGGGGCTCCCTTGTTTCTGCTTCTTTGCTTCTGCCATGTTCTCTCCAAGCCATGAGGCCCTGCAGACCCCACCCCCATGGACTGATGGACGGGGGGACACAGGCTAAGCCAGCCGGGTGCCGGGTGAGACTGTGGAACATGGAGCGAAACTGGACAATGGCTCTGCGGAAAGCAAACTGGACTTCTTTGTCTGGGTGCAGGGAAACGGGGCATTGGAACTCAGGGGCTTAAATCCCCAGGAACAAACGTTTACCATATTTCATCCTCTCATGAGAGACTCAGAAAATTCTTTCTCTTGTGGCATCGCAAGAAGCCCACTTCCCCAGGCAACAGGGAGGGACATGGAGAAAAGTGACGCGTCATCAGCTGCACATGGAGAAGACACTGGAGACCCCGTGAAGAGACCAGCCGTCGTGACCCACAGAGAGAAGGGAGTCCCTCGCTCCTCCTCATGGTGCGGAATATCTGCATGGCTTCTCCAGTCCTGACATCTGCCCTGAGCCTGAAACTTGTGTGTGTCACCGACAACTCACACCTCCTTCTGAATAGCTGAGAATCTCCTCTGCCTTCTCATCTCCCTGCGCCATCCCAAGCCTGCATCTGCTCCCTGCTCTTCATCCGCTGTGCTGGCCCCATATGTGCCTTCAGCTTTTGCCGGGACCACTGACCTTGGAGTCAGTCTTGGCTCATTACATCCTACAACTCACCCCCTGGAAAAGCGCATGAGTTCTACTGCAGAATACATCCGTCATGTGGCCTCTCCCACCAATCCAGCACCCGCACCCAGTGCTGCCTCATTTCAAGAGCTTCCCTGCTGGTCTTTCTAGCTTTGCCTGGCCTCCTCCTGCCCTGCCTTGTGTATTCTCAACAAAACTCCTGTGCTTCCGGTGAGTATAAGCCAGATAAAGTCACACTGCCTTGCAAATGCCCAAAAGGGTTCCTGTGTTACCTCGAGCAGAAGCTGAGACCCTTACATTTGTTCATGGCCAATGGGCTCGACCTTCCCCACTCGTCAGAGGTCACCTCGATCTGCGTCTCCCTCTCATCCCACGTTGCAGACACTGCCTCCTTGGGCTTGCTGAGCCCCTCCTCCCGGTGCACCTCCCTCCACCAGCTGCCCAGCTGCCCTCACCTCTCCCATCTCTCCTTCAGTGCTGCCTCGTTAACCAGGTTTCTGCTGTCACCGCACACAAATGCTAGGACCCACAAGCCCGGGTGCTCCCTCCCCTCGGCATTATCTCCCTTAACCTTTATTTACCCAGGTTTATTCTACGTAAGCACACTGACTGCCACCCGCTATATTCTATATGGTAGTCCTCACCGATGTCACAGAGATGTGACTCGGTACAGGGATGTACAACAAAGTCGGTCTTACCACGGGCTCACCGGGAGCAATGAGGGTTAGTCTCTCCTGTGTCTCCTAAGGTTGTAAGGAAATGACATTGAACAAAATGCTGGTATTGAGGATACACTGCCAGGATGTGTTTGCTCTATGACTCCTTTCCTGAACATGGGACCATGACTCTCAGAGCACAGGGAGCTTACCTATGGGGTCCCTGCCACCCAGAACACAGCGCGGAGGAGGCATGAGGCTGGCACTCGAGGGACAGACACTCAGTGAAGGAACAACTGGAGACGGAAGCCTTTTATTTTACCTACTTGAAAGCATAATTAGCACTCGGCACTATTAATGACACTCAAATTCAATTTAAGCCAATGAAAGATCCTTAAAAACACTTTCTGTCAGCAAAGAGCACTTCCTCTGTAAGCACCCATCAACAAGTGGCTCCTCAGGCACCACTTTATGTATCGAGTGATCTACTCTGAAGGTTAAGAGTGGCTGTCATCCATCTACTTATCTACTTAGATGTCTACCTACCCACCTAGCTGTCTACCTACCCACCTAGCTGTCTACCTACCCACCTAACTATCTACCTATCCACCTAGCTTTCTACCTATCCACCTAGCTGTCTACCTACCCACCTAGCAGTCTACCTAACCACTTAACAGTCTACCTACCCATCTAGCTGTCTACCTACCCACCTAGCTATCTACCTACCCACCTAGCAGTCTACCTACCTACCTAACAGTCTACCTACCCACCTAGCTGTCTACCTATCCACCTAGCTGTCTACCTACCCACCTAGCTGTCTACCTACCCACCTAGCTATCTACCTATCCACCTAGCTTTCTACTTATCCACCTAGCTGTCTACCTATCCATCTAGTTGTCATCCATCTACCTATCCACCTCACTGTCTACCTATCCACCTGTCTATCTACCCACCTTGCTGTCTACCTATCTACCTAGCTGTCTACCTATCCACCTATATGTCATCCAATTCACCTAGCTGTCATCCATCTACCTATACATCCAGCTGTCATCCATTTATCTATCTACCTAGCTGTCTACCTACCCACCTTGCTGTCTACCTATCCACCAAGCTGTCATCCATCTACCTCCCACCTAGCTGTCATCCATCTACCTATCCACCTAGCTGTCTACCTACTCACCTAGCTGTCATCCATCTACCTATCCACCTAGATTTTGACCTACCTACCTAGCTGTCATCCATCTATCTATCCACCTAGCTGTCTACCTACCCACCTAGCTGTCTATCTACCTACATACTTACCTACCTATGGATGTATGGAGACATACATTCAGTCTATTCCTAGAGCTTTATTCCAGCTCAGCCTCTAACAGTCCCCCAGCCTGGCCAGCCCCCACCACACTGGCTGGAAGCAGTGCCCAGTCAGAAGATCAGTGACAGACTGGCCACATCTCCCTGGCATCCCGTGAGGGTCCTGAAAATGCTGCATCCCTGAGAGCAGCACAGGTGAATGACCGACAGGCACTGGACAGAAGTAAGTATAGTTCAAGGCCCTTCTCATTCCTGGGAACGATGGCCTAGGCCCAACTGCATGGCTCGGTGTGGACCTAGGAACCAGAGGTCACGGTTTGATTCCTGGTCAGGGCACAGGTCAGGGTTGTGGGATAAACGGTGGTGAAAAAATAAAAGATGACAAAAGAGAGATAAAGGAGTCATTATGTAACATAATGATAAGTCTCTGCCTGGGGCCAATAAAACCACTGGCGGTTGTGTGCTGAGGGGGAATGTGCCTCCAGGCTGTTCTGAGAAGCTCTGAGAGGTGATTTTATGGAAACAGACATTTCTGACCCTGCAGAGTGGGTGAGTCCTCTGAAAGCTGCTGCCCTGGGCCTGTGGGCACCACTGTGCCGCGGGGCATGTGCTCAAGGAAAAGGGAGTTTGTAAGTGGGTCAGCTAATCCCATCAGCCCGGCCCTGCTCTGCCCACTGTGAGGTGGGCACCCGCCTTCCTTCCTGGCTTCAGCGTGGCATCCTGGCCACACACTCATGCTCTGAGCTGCTGCGGCCCCTCCTCTGGGAATCTTCCCAGGTAACTTGTCCGTCACCAATTTGCAAACTGGTCCAGGTGCTGGGGATGATCAGAGCCGCATGCGTCCAGGCTCCATCTGCGGACTCCCTCTCACTCGCCCTTGCATGGCCCCATGGACTCGGTTATAAATAGCAGCCTTGTTCCACCGGAGACACGCTACACAGAGCCAGACATTTGAATGAACAACACGTTTGCTCAAAAGCCACACGTTTGGAGCCTATTTAGGTGACAATTTGAAAACGAAGAGGGAGGCAATTTGAAAATTAATGTTTCTCTCTTCAATATTAATTTGGGAACCAGGCATATGCTGGACCCCACTGGCTCCAAGTCGCTAACGCCATCCTCAGAGAACCGGATGGGACCTGGGTGAGCTGTGGCCCTTCCTGCCCTCACCTCCGGTCCTGCCTGGTCACGTCACCTGCTCCTTGATCCCTGAGTCCACACTCGGGCGTGAGGTGTCCCCAGCCCAGAGGTCCCCCTCTGGCCCCTCGCTGCCCAAAGTCCCAGCTGCCCAGAAAGCACGTGTCTTCCACACCCAAAGCATCAGGAATTGTCCAACCCTCCATTCCCTTTAAGAAAGAAGCTGGGGCCCTCAACAGTTTTGCTTAGTGGATAGAGCCTCGGCCCTTGGACTGAAGGATCCTGGGTTTGATTCTGGTCAAGGGCATGTACCTGGGTTGCAGGCTCTATTCCCGCCCTGTTCAGGTCACAGGCGAGAGGCAACCAATCGATGTGTCTCTCTCACATTAATGTTTCTTTCTCTGTGTCTCTCCCCCTCCCTTCCACTCTCTCTAAAAATCCATGGAAAAATATCCAACAACAAAAAGAACAACAACCACAAAAAAAAAAAAAAGAAAGAAAAAAAAACAAAGAAAAAAACAAGCTGTGCAATAATAAAAATAGAGTAAGAAGAAAAAACAATACTTTGCATTAATAATTACAAATACTGTTCACTTTTTCTTATGTAGAAACCATTACATTTTAGGGCTCACAGATAGATAGGCAAGAGGTTTTCTGAAAAGTTCTTTAGATGTTTAATTGATATGTAAGAAAAGATCAAAGTGGAATTGAAAATAAAATGCTTCTTGGACAAGTATCCCCTCCCAAAGCATGACATTCTTAAGAGGTGCCACGGAGACACACTGAGTCTACGGGTGCCTTTTTCCTGTCTACCTAACTTACCCAGCGGCTGTAATGGGGTTTGGTGTTAGAAGCCTGGCCCACTCTCGGCCATTCACTGAAAAGCACATCAGATACAAAGGCCATCTTTCTGGGGCAGGTTCCTGGATATTGCTAAGATTCCCTTCCTCCCGTGAGTATGTGCGGAGCACTTCACAAGGACGAGTCTTTAAACCCCAGAGAAATGGCTGCACCTGGTGCGTCTGGGAGCTGGGGCAGGAAAGGGCCCCACGTTCGGGTGGCGATATTCAGATGATCCTTCCAGGACAGTCATCTCGCTGGCCAGACAACAACTTCTTTATTCACTTAAAAAACCGGGGTCCTGCCAATGTGACCCATGAACCAGGAGGTCACAGTTCAATTCCTGTCAGGATACATGCCAGATTGCAGGCTCGATCCCCAGTGTGGGGCATGCAGGAGGCAGTTGATCCATGATTCTCTCTCATCATGGATGTTTCTCTCTCTCTCCCTCTCCCTTCCTCTCTGAAATCAATAAAAATATACTTTAAAAACCAAAAACTTGGGTCCTACTGCATGTCAGGCACAGTGCTGGTGTGGGGTGAAGTGCAGCAAGGGATTCGGACAAGGGGTCGTAAGGGCTTTGTGGGCTCAGGTGGGGACAGAGTAGAAAGGAGCCAGCACACAGCATGGAGCTTCTGAGTAGGGGCCCGAGAGCTTCTTCCCAGGGAGCAGGAGGAGGGGGAGCTGGAGGAGGAGCAGCAGGAAGAAGAAGAGGAGCAGGACAAGGGGTAGGAGGAGGAAGAGGAGAAAAAGAAGGAAGAGGAGAAGGAGGAGGAGGAATTGGAGGAGGAGGAGTTGGAGGAGGAGGAGCTGAAGGAGGACGATCTGGGAGAGGAAGAGGAATTGTAGGTGGAGGAGCTGGAGGAGGAGGAGCTGAAGGAGGAAGAACTGGAGGAGAAGGAGGAGGAGAATCTGGAAGAGGAGGAGCTGGAGGAGGAGAAGGAGGAGCTGGCAGAGGAAGAGGAATTGTAGGTGGAGGAGCTGGAGAAGGAGGAGGAGCAGGAGGAGGAGGAGCAGGAGGAGGAGCTGGCCAGGCCTTTGTTGGGGGGTGGGGGAAGAGAGGGAATCTGTTATAAGCATGGAAAAGCCAGAATCATTCAAAAAGCATGAAAAAATACTCTTAAAACTCATTCTGGGTTTTCTTTAAAAAGCTTTTATCTCTGTCCTCCCTCCTTCCCCACCCTTTTAAAAAATATATATAGAAACACCAATGATGAGAGGCAATCTTGCATCGGCTGATTCCTGCATGCCCCACACTGGGGATTGAGCCTGCAATCCGGGCCTGTGCTCTGGCTGGGAATCGAACCATGACCTCCTGGTTCATAGGTCAATGCTCAACCACTGAGCCACACCAGCCAGGCTCCCCCCACCCCACCCCCACCGACCCTCTTTTTTTAAACAATATTTTCTTTTCATCACGTAAAGAGAAGTTTTGGACAGGATGCAGAGCAGCACATGACTTTCTCATCTTGAAATACCCAGATGGGAACAGAGGTCGACAGAGAGTCAGGTGACAGTGGGTGCCAACACCATGACTGTTAACACAACAGGAGGTTCCCATACTCCAGTGGGTTAGCTCATCTGTACGATGGCACCCACATGAGGACATTTCTATGTAAATGATTAAATATGACACTTATTTAATGAAATTACAGATTAAATATGACACTTATTTAATGAAAACTAAGTGATAAATGTGTGAAATTCTGAAGTGGAATGTTTTTTTTTTTCCTTATGAATGATGGCATTATGAGTATCAGTGTCTAAGCAGACAAACAGACTTCCTGCAGTAACTACTTCACTTACATATTTCTCTTAATAATAATCATTAATAAGTTTCATAAAATGTTTAATAATACTCCGTAGTAGGAATTATTTTGGTCTTAAAAGTGAGTGTTAGCAATGTTTTAATGACGTGCTTTCATTACAGATTCACTTGATGAATTTATGCTCTTCAACACATTCACTTCCATCTTGCCTGCACGGGTAACAGGATTTCCTTCCGAGGCCGCAGGCGCTGCTCAAGAGTCCGTGTTCTGTGCTTTAGACGAGTAATTCCTTGCCTGGCCCGTGACAGCATGCCTATTAGCAGCACAGCTCTCATGTAACCTCTAGAATAGTCAGAGGCCTTCGAGCCTCCTGGTTCAATTCAACACGGAGCGGTAACATTTACTCGAAGTTAGTTCTCATTTCCTCAGCGGTGATGTAACTGTTTGGGAACAGTTTACATAACTAAAAGGCACTTACATCATGAAAATAAAACTGGTTGCAGGTCCGAGGACTCGGTATTAGGGACCCCCGGGACGCTCGGAGGCTCCGGGAAGTAAAACCGCGCAGCTTGACCCCGAAAGCTTCTGACCCAGAGACTAGACAGTGGAGTAGAGATGGCCCCTTTGCACACGACCAGGGTAGTAGCTGTTCCACAGAGGGCTTGGGGTTCCCTACTTGGGGTGCAGATGGCCTGTCTGGGTGTTGGAATTTATTCTGAGTACCCCAAACCCGGTTGTTCTCCGTCAATCTCCCCCCGGGAAACCCCCTTCTGCTTCTTTGAACCAAGAACAGACCCTGCCCCGCCCTGCAGGGTCCTCGGGTGGGAGATGCGTGAAGCAGAGAGAGAATTCTGCTGTCTTATCAACCGGCTGGCTTTTACCAAGCAGCTCTAACTCATTTCAAACGCTGTTATATTCATTCTCTTAACACCACGAGGAGACACACCATCCAGTGTCTCAAACTCCCATTCGCAACAGGCCTGGGCACAAAATGCCAAGGACAAACGGACTATGAAATTTAACTTCTTTAGAGAAATAAAGGCGTCTGCATTTCAAATATGAAAATGAAGTTTCCGGGTGGAAGCCTGTCTCGGTTGTGTGAGCTGGAAGAACGCACCCATCCCGAACTCCGCATCACAAAGCAGCCCGCACGCGGCTGATGTCGGACAATGGCCTCCGACCGCGTGTGTCGCTGTCGCTCGGCGCCGCTGGGGCTGAGAAACGGGCGACACGGACGCCGAGAGAAGTGAGCTGCGCTGGCCATGGACATGCCTGATGTCCTACAGCTTCAGACGCCATCACCGCCTCCTGTGCCTGACAATGAGAGACAGGGCAGGACGTGGCTCGGAGTGTGGACTCTGCAGCGGGGACCCACACTCGAATCCCCCTCTTCCACTTGGAGTCCTGGGATCGTGACCATGTCCCTCCCACTCTGTGTTCCCGTCCCCTCGTCTGTGAATGGGGGGGTGGGTGCCATGTCTACCTCGCAGGGTAACTGAGGAGCAGGAGGTTAGTTACCAGCCCAGTGCCCGGGGCAGGGCCAACGCTCCATGACGTGGACCGTTCTTGCTCCTTTAGAGTCTGAGAGACTTCTAAAAATACAAATACACATATTATTCATTTCAGAGAGGAAGGGAGAGGGTGAGAGAGAGAAACATCAGTGATGTCAGAGAATCATTGATCGGCTGCCTCCGGCACGCTCCCCACTGGGGATCGAGTCCGCCACCTGGGCCTGTGCCCTGACCAGAAATTGAACTGTGACCTCCTGGTTCAAAGGTCGATGCTCAAACACTGAGCCAGCCGGCCGGGCAGGACAGACGTACACAGGGCCGTCGCTGACCCACGGGGTGGCTCCAGGTGCTGCAGACAAGACTGACACGTGAAGCAGAGGTGAGCAGAGAGCAGAGGTGAGAACAAACCCGCAGAGGAAGCAGTTTGGCGCCCTGTCTCCTGCCCATCGATGGGGCTGCAGATGCTTAGAGAGGAAACAGCAAAGGCTGGGAGGGGACAGGCGCCACAAAACAACACATGGCCCTTTAGATGGGCATCGGGAGACATGGAGAGTCAGTACATGGAATGAGAAGATGGAACATTCCTATGGAGGCAGAGCAAGTCAATGGGGAGAACAGAACACAGGAGTATGGGCGAGGGGGCCAGGATCGAGGAGCCAGAGGCAGACCCAGTGGAGACAGGCAGGTGTTCCTACCAGTGGTCAAACACTGAGGACAGCGGCTTCATGGCTGCTGTGGATAAAAAGGAGCCTCATGCTGAGCTGACTAGCTCAGGGGAGGCCTGGGTGCAAACTCAGAGACCTACGGCGGCCACACGGGACGGTCTGAAATGAAAACCTTTAACTAAAAGCCGGTTACAGTGGGGAGTCACGTCCCAGGCCAGCTCCTTCCCTGGCAAAGACCAGCTTCCAACTTTCTGGAGCCTGTTGTCTTTCTGCCTCTAAGGTAGCACACCTGTGGGGTGTGGGGGAACTTGTATCTTCCCTTTGCCCGACCCCTCAGGGCACAACCAACGTGCCTGGGTCAGACCACAGAGCCCCTTGTTGTTACCGTTATCCTGTTAATTGTCGCCTGCTAACTGTCCTGCACCCACATCATCTCACTTTTCATCCAATCCCAGAGGTTTTCCTGCTTTGCTTTCTCCCGCCTCACTAATCCATCCCCAGTGGAGTTCCTGTCACCCACTAGGTCTCCCTCCTCCTTGGATGGTAATTTATAAAAATGGGGGAAACCCGCACTACCCCAATCCGTTGAGACTCCGCTTCCCAGCAACTGGCGACTATTTGGCTCAAATAAACTCACAGAAACGCTTTCCAGGTCTGAATGTGTTCTGCGTGGACACTGTGCTTAATCAGGGAGCACCCCCCACTCCGGGCCCTTCGGGGCTGCAGTGACGGTTCATCCGAACACGCCATGGGCTCCAGCGACAGGCCATAGAGTCAGCGCTGGGCGCCATCGGCACAGCCTTGGGTCCACAGGGAATTCAGTGCAATGCGACGTGATCCACAGCAGTCAGCCATGGGGACGGGAGACCCACAGGTTCCTTCTCCTGTCCCCCGGGGCCTCCTGTCCAGGAGCAGCTCTGAGTCATCTTATTTCACAAACCTTTGCACTGTTGAAATACCCCCTCTCCTCCCCTCTCCATCTCTCTCCAACTTTAATGCATGAATGTCAAGACGCCGCCTTCTGTGTCTGGAAGACGCGATGGAGAAACACATGAGCATGAGCGGGACCAGAGCCCCCAGGCTGCGGTGAGGAGGCCTGGCCGAGAGCGTGCTGGAGAGCAGGTGGGAGAAGCAGTGCACACGCATGTCCCGGACACAGAGCCAGGGTTTCAAAGAACAAAGAGGCCGTTCCCCGGGAGCAAAAGGAACGCGATCTCATTGCCAGGCCAACAAAACGGAGGGGAGGCCCCTGGTCCTCGGGGAGGGGGTGTGCCCCATTCGGGACAACAGTCAGACAACAGCAGGAGTTTCCTAATAGATTCAGAAAAGACAGGGGGTGAGGCCACGAGAGAGGGGGTTCAGGCATGTGTGACACAAGGTGTTGCCCCCTCCCCACACTGCAGCTCAGGGGCCACGACCAGCAATCAGCGGGGTTAGATGAGTCAACGTTTTTATGTCAAAATGATAGTGTTCCTCTTTCTCCCAAGACGGTTCTCTGCTCCAGTTTCCTGTCAATCACCTCAGTCAGTGCTTCCCTCAGACCTGGTTATCATGGCCAGAAGGGGCATCGGGAGAAAGCCTGGCGCTCAGCTTTCCTGGTCCCGGGACCCACAGCATATCCTGGGGTGGTGGGGGGGGGGTTGTAGGGAGGGGTCCATCGCATCATTTTTACTTTATTTTTTGTGAGGAAAACGCAAGGAGGGCGAGGACTCTGATGGCCACCTGTGCTGTGTGATTTGCTCTGCCAGCATGTCAGCGGCCCCAGGAAAATGGAGCCTTTCCCTCCTTTCCAGTAAACCCAGCAGCTGCACATGCACGTGGCCCTTCCTCTCGTCACGGTGTGAGCACAAGTGCCTGGAAACACGTCCAGGACAACAAGTAAGCTAACCGCCGACCACCCGGGGCCCCCAAGGGCCAGGGTCCCTGGGGCGAGAGCCCATCTCTAAGACAACACACCACTCCTCTTGCCTACAGGCTGCCCCTCGGTGACGGAAATGCCACGAGAATATTACATTCCACCAGGATTCTGTTCTGCCTCCCTGTGCATCACCCGGCTCACTGTACTTTTTAGAGATTCCTTTTGTATTTGCACATGGACAGGGAGGGGGCAAAGCAGGCTTACAGTTGTGAGGACGTGAAACGGTTATTCCTGCACTATGACCTACTAGTGACTATATTTCCCATACGAACAACTGTACGCCTGCTTTTGCCACCTCCTATACATCTGAAGTCCACACTCACAAGCGCGCGCGTGCACACACACACACACACACACAGGTGTGCGCTTATAATCTACCCATGGAACTTATTTTTACATGACATCAAGGAATGCTGACAGTATCAGCGACAACAGCAAGAATTTCCTGATGGATTCAGAACCTTACATTCTGACTACTCATCGGTACCAAGTTACTGCTACCATGTGAGGTTTCGGCATGTCTTTTACTTCTGTATTGTTTTGACCAAATGAGATACAATTTGTCAGGAAAATAATCAGTGTCTTTGTCCGTGTTATTATCCAACTTCATTTTAATCCAGTAATTGACTCCACGGGGTTCCAACCAACTGTGGCGAAAACACCGAAAAATCCCATCCTAAGGAGATGGTCGGGTGCGTGCAGGAGGCAAACGCGCCCTAGGGCCTGTGGAGTGGAGGCTGCACATCTCCCCAGAGGAGGGACTAAAACATGCCACCGCCTCAGAGCTAATTCCACACACTTCTCAGAATTTAGTGACTCGGCCGCCTACCCATCCAGTCCATCCATAAATCACTGAAACTGCCCACAGGGCCCAGCCCCGCACTGGACTTCGAGCTCGGACTGCTCTGTGACAGGAGAGGCCATACATCTGTGCTCTTGGCTGCCCAGACATGGACAGCAGTTTGGACACTCACCAGGAAGGCACTGGGAGAGTGACCACAGGTTACCTCAGGGGCCAGCCTCAGGCCCCTGGCTTGTTTCCACTTTTCCAAAATAGGGAGGGGACACTACATCCATATATATATACAAGCCTAAGTGACTGTCTGACCTTCTGACCGGTAGCTATGATGCACAATGACCACCAGGGGGCAGACACTCAACGCAGGAGCTGTCAAGCTGCATTAACTTGGCAGCTGTGGCTCACTGGTGACGCACTTGGAACCAGAGAGGAGGGAGCCCGATTCTGGGGTGTGTCACCCGAGAACTGCCCTCTCACAACCCAGGACCTCTTGGGGGATGTCATGAAGCCAATTTTGGCCTGATCCCCTTAGGCCAGTCCAAGGGACCCCACTGGCGCATGAATCCATGCACTGGGCCTCTAGTGGGTTATGAGAGTAATGTCCGGTCAGCCTCTTCTATTTGGAGGTCTGGCAGAAGTGACGCACAGGAGTGACTTCTCTAACCCACGAATTAGTCCATTCACACCCATGAGGCACTGGGGAAGGTGTACTTGGTGGCATACAGGTGGTGGACAAGGACTTCTGTGGAAGACATTCCAGTATCTGATATAAAATATACAATCTATGTCCAATAAAATGCAGGATCCGACACATTTTCAATCATGGACACCACCCTAGCCAGTGTGGGTCAGTGGATAGAGTGGGGGCCTGCAGACCCAAGGGTCCCGGGTTTGATTTCGGTCAAAGGCACGTACCTTGGTTGCAGGCTCCTCCCTGGCCCAGGGCCTGGTTGGGGCACATGCAGTGGGCAACCCATCAAAATGTATCTCTCACATTGATGTTTCTCTCTGACTCTACCTCTCTTCCATTCTCTCTAAAAAATAATGGAAAAATATACTCAGGTGAGGATTTTAAAGATTAATTAATTAAAAATAAAGAAATAAAACCATGGATACCGATGTGACGTCATGCTTTGTGCCTTAAAGGAATAGTGCCCAGGGACAGTCCCCACTGAGACCTGTTATATGTCCAACTCAGCACTTTGACAAGACCAAGAAAAATCCCTAGAGTGGACAATAAAGCATGTGGTTACTCTACATGTAATCTAATAAAAGAGTAATATGCAAATTAACCATCACTCTGAGATACGTAGGCCATGCCCACCAGCCAAGCCACGCCCCCAGCCAATCAGAGCAGCTGTATGCAAATTAACCCAGCCGAGTTGGAGGCCGACAGGAGGCTTCCATTGCAACTGCCTGACTAGGCTGGCTGGGCCTCTGCTCATGGCAACAATGTTTCAATTATAGAAGCCATGGAGCTGAAGCAAACAGGAGGCTTCGTTACCAGCTTAGGCCTCTGCTCAAGGCAACAAAGTTTCAATTATAGAAGATAAATTAACCCCAGAAACCTGATTCTAGCCAGCCTTGCTGGGACGTTGGGTCAATGGGAGCTGTGAGCAGCTGAAAATGGCCCTCAGCCCCTCACCCAGGCTGGCCAGGCACACCAGCAGGTGGATATCCCCCGAGGGGTTCCAGACTGCGAGAGGGCACAGGCTGGGCTGAAGGAACCCTGAGTGCACAAATTTTTATGCACCGGGCCCCTAGTATGAAGATAATAAACAACACTGCAACGTACTCATGGGTCAGAGTAGACTACAGAGAACATGTCTGTGTCCTGACTAATATGGTTTATCTAAAAGGAAGTTCAACTCTGTTCTCAATGGAAGGGTATGAAGCTTCCTTTAAATTAAATGATGAAAGAAGAAAATATATAAAAATACAGTTTACAAGGGCAACTGCCTTGGTTTTAATTTTCTGTACTTGTCGCCTGATCTCCCCTGTGCAGCCATTTCCTCCCAGATTAAAGAGCTGGTCCCAGGGGTGTTCCTCCTGCGGATTTGCTCTGAAGGGCCGTCCTGGGGACCTCAAGCCCTGGGGTCCATGGCTGATGGCTGGGGAGCAGCTGCTGCCTGAACGACCATGGGGCCTGGAGTTACGGTGACATCCACCTGTCACACACCTGACCTTTGCCCCACTTGGTACCTCCAGAGAGAAGACAGCGGCCTCCATCCATGTACATGGTCACCTTCCTTCCACACAGGCTAGGGCCTCCCCCTCCGTGTGACAGGAAGCAGATGTGCCCCGAGCAGGTCCCTTCCCCACTTCCCACGAATCCCACTTGCCCTCTGCTCCTCAGCTGCACTGACCCGATGGTAAGAGCTTCCCTCTAACCCTGAGCATTGCAGTGAGAGAACAGTGGGCCCGTCTGCTCACGGAACAGACGTCTCTCTGCTGATGCGCTCAAGCCCCTGACCCCAAGTCTGTGAGCCACTGTGAGGGACTTTCACCCCCACCTCATACTGAGATGCAATGAAAGCCAGAGGATTGCGTGGTGAGGCCCTGGCGGAGGTGGAGGGGCGGGTAGACACCTGTAACAGAGTCAACAATGAAAAAACAAAACAAAAAGGATGAAAAAATAGATACAGCAAAATTCCGTAGGCGTGCTGGACACCAGCCGGCTCCATAAGCACCTGTGCACGATTCGGGAAAGGCACCCACAGGGCATTCTACCCCGAATCCCAAGTATTGCCGCTTTTGTTCTGAAACGAGCGTAGCTGAAGTTCATGGCTCCGCTGTGAGGTGGGGAGACTCTGAGCGCCCTTTCTCCAAACACCGGTGGCACCTTTCCTCGCCGGCTGGTCCTCACAAGGAGGGGCTACTGTGCAGAAGGGCTTGGCCCTCGGAGGGCAGCCCGGCCCTGACACGCCGCTGGGCACGCTGCCCTACTGTGCACTTCTGGTCCTGACTGTGGAACGAACACCGTGGCTGCTACTCGGAGGGCTGTGCAATGTGCTCTCATGATGTGTAAGCCTTTGCGGCAAGCATGCGCCCGATCAATACTAGAAACCACTTACAAACACCACACGCAATGTGAAATGTTGAAGAAGAAACTTGGAAAAAAACACATCAGCTCTGGCTTTTGTAAGAAACTGAACTTGGGTGTCGCTCCTCGCTCTGAATTTCAATTTCACCCTCAATTTAAGAAGCACATTTACATTCTAAAAGTTTGGGTGAAGCTGTAGCGGGAGATGGGTTCTGACAGGCGATAATGAAGGAAGAACACTGTAAATCTACGTAATCAGGACAGCCCGGGGGCGTGGGATAGAGCCACAGGGGCAGGGCACAGAACGGGGAGCCCAGAAAGGGCCTCACGCATGGAGAGCCAGCTGATCTCTGACCCCAGGCTAAGGCGAGACCTTGGAGCCAAGGGAACTTCTCAGCAGACGTGCTGGCAGGAGTGAGCAGCCACAGGCAGCCACACTGACTGAAACACAGACCTCACACCCTCCACAGACGTGAACTGCAAAGGGTGCGGACCTCCATGCCGTTCGCAGACCTATACGGCTCTGTGGACGGTAACAGGAGAGAAACCCAAGTGGCCTGGGGTTTGGCGATGCCTTTTGAAATACAACAGCAGAAGTGTGAGTCTGTGGGGAAATGAGAAGCTGGACATCACGGACATGATGTCAGTGTTCCGTGTCCTGGCCAGGTGGCTCAGTGGTTGGAGTATCATGCCTGAACACCAACAGCTTACAGGTTCCATTCCCAGTCAGGGCACCTGTCTGGGTTGCGGGCTAAATTCCCAGTTGAGGAGTGCCTCATACGCAACCATTGAATGTTTCTCTCTTTCTCTCTTTCCCTTCCTCTCTCTCTGAAAAATAAATACAATCAATGAACAAATCCTCAGGTGAGGATTAAATAAATAAAATTAAGAAAAATTTAAAAATGAAAGAACAACCACATTTGTGGGCACAGGTGAGCTCTGTGACGTGTTAAGAGAATAAGAAGGCAAGCTACAGGCGGGCGGGAAATACTTGCAAATGACACATCTGATACAAATTGTTGGTCAAAATATACAAAGAAATCTTAAAATTCAACAAAAAGAAAACAAACAAACAAACAAAAAGCAATGAAAATGGCGAAGCTGGGAGAGACTCTGCCCAAGAGGACACATAGTTGACACATCAACGTTCTCCACCTCACAGCTCATCAGGGAAATGCAAGCTGAACCACACAGCAAGGCCACTGGGTCCCCATCAGAAGGGTCCGAATCCAGACCCTGAGGATAGCGAGTGCCAGCCAGGATGGGGAGCCGCGGGCACCTCACTCACTGCTGCTGGGCATGCGGGGGGGTGGGGGGCGCAGCCACCTGGGGATGTGGGGATGGCATCTTACAGGGGCTCAATCTACTTCGGCTGGAACACCCAGCTACAGGGCGTCTTGGTATTTATCCAAAGTTGAACACACGTGTCCACAGAGAAACCTGCACAGGGATGTTCACAGCAACTTGACTCATCAGGGACAGGAATTGGACGCAAGCAAGGTGCCCTTCAGCAGGTGATGGACAAACTGGGTCTGTCTGGACAACGGGATATTTGTCACAGACAAAAAGAGCTACCACGCCACAAAAAGAGATGGGAGGACTTTAAATGCATATCCCTGCGTGACAGAAGCCCATCTGACAAGGCTACATGCCGTATGATTCCAACTCCATGGCATGCTGGGAGATATGTGAGCACTTAAAGTAGAATAATATGATGTCGGCATTTGCTTTAAGACGCTTTAGGGGAAAACGGTGAGTGGTGGCAGATAGGACACTACTGTCGGCTCCTATGTTGGTCATGGGGATCTCTGCACCTCTCTCTCCACTTGTGTGCATGTTTGAACGATCTCTAGTAAGAAGGTTAAGATTAATAACCCCTGAGGTCAGCTCCCTGTGGCTGCTCTGTGTGGAACGAGGTTCGGAGGACTCATTTCATAGGCTGCACTTTAAGGGCCATCTTAGTAAAGTTGTGACTAAATGGTCATCCCCAACCCAGCTGCAAACTGAGAGCAACAGCCATCCACTCCACACGTGTGAACAGAGGGTCCCGGGGGTCCCAGTGCAGAGCTCGCCAGGACCGAGCATGTCCATGTGCTGCTTTGCTGTGACGGCCTGTCCTGGGGGCTCCCCAAGCCCCAACACTGATGGCTGATGGCCTGGGAGATGCCGCTGAATGACAGCCACCACCTGCCACGAGGTGCAGGCCTGGCCTGTCCCAGGTGGGCAGAGCTGAGTCGGCAACGTGCCTGCTCTGGACCCTGCGTTCCTCTGCGACTCCCTGAGAGACGGACGATGAATCCCTGCCACATCTGACACCTTCACCTTAGCTCTTTATTACCATTAGCACTGACTATACTGTCTCTCCTTCACATGTTCACACCCTTACTTTTAGTGCCAAGGTCAGTCAAAATCCTGCACAAACCCTGCCTCTGAGGTGCCACCACTGCCAGCCTGGCTTGGCATCCTTGCTCACCTTGGGTGTGGCTCCCGCCTCCCAGGGGAGGGACTCGGGGAACAGCTCTCTGGGCAGCTGTTGGCCCAAACATGCCTCTTTACAATTATAGACTTTATTAGGGTGAGACTAGTTAATAAAATCAGAGCAGTTTCCAGTGTACAATTTTGTTATACGTCATCTGCATCTTCACCACCTGACAATCTGACATTCACACTGGAACTAAGGATTCTGAGTAGGAACTTCCCTGAGGCAAAGATGGGAAGTCTGACTTGTGCCCCTGTGCCTTCTACTGTAGCATATTCTGAGATCTGTTCTTTATGCCTTAAAGATATGAGAGATGATCCCATTTCCATGTGATTAATAGACAGAAATAGATAGACAGAGATATAGATACTAGAGACTCAGTGCACAAATTCGTGCACCAGTGAGGTACCTTGGCCTGGCCTGTGGGGTCCGGCCAGAACTGGCTCTCTGACATCCCTGAGGGGTCCAGATTATGAGAGGGCACAGGCCAGGCCCAGGGACCCCACCAGTGCATGATCAGGCTGGGGAGGGACATGGGAGTTTGGCCAGCTGGGGAAGGACCACGGGAGGGCTCCAGGGTGTGTCTGGTCCATCTTGCTCAGTCCCAATCAGCTGGACCCCAGCAGCAAGCTAACCTAACAGTTGGAGCATCTGCCCCTTGTTGGTCAGTGCACATCATTGTGAGCGGTTGAGCAGCGTTAGCATATCATTAGCATATTATGCTTTGATTGGTTGAATGGACGACTGGACACTTAGCGTATTAGGCTTTTATTATGTAGCACTAGAGGCCCGATGCACGAAATTCATGCAAGGGGCTTGGCCTTCACAGCCGCAGTGGCTTGCCTCGGCCCTTGTAGCACTAGCTTCATCTGGAAGGACATCCGGAAGGTCATTTGGCTGTCTGGTGTATATTACACTTTTATTATTATAGACATTGACAGACATAGAATAGATGCATACGATACAGAGAGATAAAGAGATAAATAGGTAATAGATGACAGACAATAGGTAGATACATGAGATATAGATAGGTAGGTAGATGGCATACAGATGACAGATGATAGATAAATAATAAATACATACATGATAGATGATGGATAGACAGATGATAGATAGACAGATAATAGGTAGATACATGAGATATAATTAGCTGGTAGATGAATGATATGTAAGTAGATAACATATAGATGATAGCTTGATGACAGATGATAGATAAATAGATGAATGATATGTAGGTAGATGGCATACAGGTGACAAATGCAGTGATAGATAGAGAGATGATAGACAATAGATATATGACATATAGATAGATAACAGGTGATGAGTGATTGGTAGGTAGATGAGAGATGATAGATGACAAAGTGCATTGCTGTGTGTCTGGCACTATGCTATGGTGATAAGTGGGGAAGGCAGTCCATACATCACTCCTACTCACTGTATGTTTATTATGTGACATGCCCAGTGTTCTGGGTATACAACCACATACAAGCAAAGACTTTCATCAAGAAGCTTATATTCTAAGAGGAAAAGAAAACTCCTAAAATAATCAGTAAACTATTGACAGATGTCATTCGGGTAAGTGATAAGACCAAATGTCATGTCTGACTTGTTAGGGATGCGAGGTGGGATGGC
This sequence comes from Murina feae, assembly GCA_004026665.1. Classification (NCBI taxonomy): domain Eukaryota; kingdom Metazoa; phylum Chordata; class Mammalia; order Chiroptera; family Vespertilionidae; genus Murina; species Murina feae. Next base: position 6,529 of record PVJC01022383.1, on the reverse strand, counting down.
CTTGCTAGGGTATTTAGGGAAGGAGTGTCTGAGAACTTGAGTTTGGAATTGTTAGTAAGATGGTGAGAAGGAGGCAGTTCCAAAAACATTCATTCATTCATTCATTCATTCATTCATTCATTCATTCATTCAACCTTTATCTACTGAGTCCCTACCATATCCCAGCTTGACAGGGAACATAACATTAAAATCCCCATCGTCATTTTTGTGAGACAAGAATGAGATACATTTATATTTATGGAAAGTGTGTGGTATGTGTGTGAGAGTGTGAGTGCATGTGTAAGAGTGTGTGCATATGTGTGTGTGTGAATTGGTTGCTGCTGATGTGTCAGGCAGTGATATTTGAGAAGTAGAGAGAGACCTGATCATGGAGTGCCTTTAGGACACTGTCGAAAAGTCAGACTTGCCTTAGGGTGCAATGAGCCTCCGCAGACTTCAGCAGAGGGCGAGGGCCTCAAGCTGATTAAAGTGCAGCACTGCAGGTCAGAATTTGCCAATTAATGTCCTTGACCCAAAACACTCAATGCCCAATAGAAATGCCGAGGAACAAAAAATCAAAAGGCCTTGCTCACATCTTCGGGTGCACTGAGCCTCGTTTTCACAAGGTCCACTCCAATGAATCCCCTTAATAGAAGGACTATCGCTACTAAAATCAGGGGTAACACGCGTCTGTCTCCACGTTAGGATCATTATAGTGCATCGCTGACACGGAAGAGAACGTGGATAGGGTACTTGTTTCCCGCCAGATAGCAGGCAATCCTGAAGGTGACGGCCGGACTAGAATGTTCCGTGTTTCACAGGGACCCCAGAAGAGAGATTTCAGTCTGTCATTTACGTTGTTAAAAGGCACAAAAAACAGAAATCAAGTTCCTTACTCACCTAAAGCAAGTGTCACTATGCCCCGTGATATAAATAGCATATACTGTGAAATTAAAATCAGGTTATATGCCCTAGCCGGTTTGCTCAGTGGATAGAGCATTGGCCTGCTGACTGAAGGTTCAATTCAGGTCATCAGCACATCCCTCCGCTGCAGGCTCAGTCCCCAGTAGGGGCGTGCAGGAGGCAGCCAATCAATGATTCTCTTTTATCATTGATGTTTCTTTTTCTCCTTTCCTCTCCAAAAGCAATAAAAATATATATTTAAAAAATTAAAATTGGGTTACAAATCATTGTTCGTGGAGCCTAGAAAATTGTGCCTGGAGGTGGGTAAACTGGCTGGGATGGAAGGGCAGTTTGCAGCAAAGTCCTAACTTGAGCATCCTTAGTATCTGACACCCGAGGGAGATCAGAGGTCCATCCGCAAATGTGTCCCTCACGTGGGCAGCCTATGTCCTGTTTCACAGAGGAGGCCACTGGATGCTCCGCGTGACACAGTCACGTAACGGATGTGATATGGGGTCATTTTCCCAAAGGCAGAGCCTCCCCAGCTGTTTTGAACACAATCGTGTGTAAGTTCCCACACAACAGCTGCAAAGACATTCCCTTGTGGGGTGGGGACAAATTCTCACACATTAAGGACAGAACTCGGGTTGCTCACTGAAAGCGATGCTTCTCCCAGGCACAAATGAGGGTCCTGCGAGAATGTCACAGGCTTTATGCTGTTTTATTGACCTTTCAAGTGAGAGTTCACCTGTGAAGTAGGAGATGTAACAAGCAAATGGAATGGCCTCAACTCCCCTGAGCACGACTGCGCTTGCTGATGGGGTGCTCCCTAAGGATCCCGTCTGTTCATCTTGCTCGTCCCCTGGCTCGCCTGACTCTCACCTGAACGCAGGGTCACTTCTCGGCACAAACTCCCTCCTAGCACTGTGCTTCCTCTGCCTTCTCCTCGGGAAAGTCATGCAAATGCATCGAACTCTAGGGATTGACCAAATAAGGACCCCGCCAAATATATCTAATCACTCCCATAATTAAATCCTCTAATTTAATCCAATTAGTGTGGTAATTAATTTGGATCGATGGTAAAAACACAACAAGCCCCAACAAACAGTGAGCTACTCTGCAGTGGAGCCATCACCCATTTATGTGCCTGAAGATGAATGCTAATACTCTTCCCTTTGCAGCCAAGACAACAGCGAACAAACGGGAACCAGAATTGTCCATATTCAACCTAATAATATGCAGCCAAACTAGAAATAGATGGTTAAGAATTGGGGGCGGGGGGGAGGACCAATATCAATTTGTAATCTACACTTCTTTTTTTATCGTGTAGATTAAACTTCACTTAAATAATTTAAATCTCATTATTTCAAGATTAGTATATCTCACTTAGAGGAAGTAAAACTGTCATTATTCACAGATGACATGATATTGTACATAGAAAACCCTAAAGACTCCACCAAAAAACTAAAGTTTTAATAAATAAATTTGGCAATGTAACAGGATACAAAATTAATACTCAGAAATCAATGGCATTTTTATACACCAATAATGAATTCTCAGAAAGAGAAACTAAAAAAAAATCCCATTTACCACTGCAACAAAAAATTAAGATACTTAGGGATAAACTTAACCAAGGAGGTAAAAGACCTGCACTTGGAAAACTACAGGATGTTGAAAGAAGAGATAGAGGAAGATATAAACTAGTGGTAGAGTGTACCATGCTCATGGATTGGTAGAATCAACATCATTGAAATGTCCACACCACCCAAAGCAATCTACAGATTCTAAGCAATCCCTATTAAAAAACCAATGCCTATTTCACAGATCTAGAGCAAACACTCCAAACATTTATATGGAACCATAAGATCTCACATGAGTCCTCATGAGAATGATTAACCAATCATGAGGTTATGCATGAGAACCTTTTGAGTTTCTTCACCTTTGTGTATAGACCAGGCCTCCTGCAAGGTGTAGGGTTCTACATTTGTGGACAGAAAGGGGCCACATTCTAAGCTGACTAGCTCAGGGGAGGCCTGTGTGGCAGCCTTGCACACTCAGAGACCTAAAGTGACCACAATGCATGGTCTGAAATTAAAACCTTTTAATTAAAAAGCCGTTATAGTGGGTAGTCATTCTAGGCCGGTATCTTCCCCGACAAAGGTCCATCTCTACCCTGACCCAGCTGCCTGCTGTCCTCTGCGTCTACGAGAACAGAATGTGGGAGCGTCCAAGTAATGTCCCTTTTCCCGGACCCTCAAAGCGCAGGCGCCTCTTCAGAGACCACACACCCCTCGTTGTCATCGAGTTAAGTGCTGACTGTTAACTCTCCAGCACCCACCTACTGAAAGAAGCATGTGTCCGTCATTCTACTTCTTACCCAATCCCGGAGGCTTCCCGTCTTGGCTTTGTCCCGCCTCCCTAATCTGTCACCAATGGTTTCCATGTAACCCAATTACAACTCCTCTTTTGGCTCAAATAAACTCACAAAATTCTTTACAGGTTTGAATGTTTTCTTACAGTAACACATTCTACATGGAAACAGCCTGCAGACCAAGCAAGGCATGTCAATGTCTGAAGGCACAGTGCAGGCCACTCCCAGGGTCCCCTGCACTGCAGGCAGGGCTGAGCCACCAGCCTTTCTGTGTCGGAATGCACCAGGCACTGTCCCCCATCCAGGGAGAAGGCGGGGTTTCCTCCGACCCCTCGATCTAAAGGAGCACGCGGCCCTTGCTCCTCTGACATGTCCATGCGACTGAACTCACTAATCACTTCCCTTAAAAGCCAGCTCTGTCATCAGCATAATCCCCTGTGGTCAGCAACGCTCCCTCGCTTCTTCATGTCTCACTGGGAGGAAAGTTGTCCCTCTGGGCAAAGGGACTTCTCTCTGAGAGCCGGAGCCCTCTCTCCATCGCCCTGTGAGGCCATGAGCACACCACCCCAGCACGGCTGTGCATGCTTTCCGTTTCCTCCTGCACCTTGAACATGGTTTTAAAGGACCCGAGGCTGCGAGCGGATGCCCGGCATGCTGAGCACTGCGAGCTGAACCGGCTCTGTTTCTCCTCCCATCGGAGCTAATCCAGTTACCCAGCTGACTCTGTTTCCTTGTGTCTAAAACGGAGAGCTCTGATTGAATTCTCAAAATAGCTTCTGCAATTAATTGGTTTCATCTTTCGACTTTCTGACTGAAGTTACTCACGAATCAACATTCGATCTTAGGAGATAATTTAATTATAAAAAATAGCGATCCCCCTCTGACAGTGGCCGGAACCACCTGGGATGCATCCACAGCCCTGGCAGCAGCGGGGGTGTCACCATCACAGGGGAAGATCCGGTTACTTTATACAATTTGATGAACCATCAGGACATGTTGGGCTTCTGAGAAAAGCGAGGGAAATGCCAGGATTTGTACGGTTCTTTCAGAACCGCTGCTGTTTTCCATGCATTTTGGAAATAAAAGAATGTATTCTCTACTGTTTTTTCCAAGTGAGTTTTCACATAATCAATTATGCTCTGGGATTGTTAGGGGCAAAACTAGAATATTGGGGACCCGCTCTGACTGTGGGAAATAGTAATCTGCTCTGTTAACCAGGTCGCCCTGTGTAGGTTAAAGAAAGGGCATTCTGACCTGGCTGGGAAGTATACGTCTCAGGACCTGGGGGTCCATCTCGGACCAGGAAGTCAACCTTTGACCTGGGAGCCAATCTCGGCAGCATTCCCATTTGGGAACTGCCTGTCATCACATCACGGACAGATTCACTGCCTTGTGGCCCTGGCAGTGGGTCCCACCCCTGCCCCTCTCCTCCATGCCTGTAACCCTTCTTCCCCAGGTACTTACTCCTTATCCCACCCTGTAGAGGGGGCTGCAGAGCAGATGTGTGTGGCTGACCTGCTGCTCCCCCTGCTGCCGGCAGCATTGGAATGAATGCTCATGTATGATTCAACCCCCTGTCTGCTGAATCAGCTCCAGTAGTGACAGGCAGCCGGACCCTGGGGTGTCCGGTTGCAGGACTGTCTGCTGGATCCGTTTAACAAGCATCATTCCGCAGGTAAATGCAAGGGTTACATGCCTGCCATTTATTAATAACTTAATAACGTTGGTCGCTAGTATTTTTAAAATAGCATTTTACTGCCTATTAGGGGTACAAAAGATTTCACCATCTATAACGCCATCATCCTCTTCCTGACTTTACATGTTTTAATAGATGCTGGTTACTTATGGAGTTACATATGTAAACGGCTGTTAAATAATTGAGGAGCTCCTTCCAGTGGCCAGGGAGGCAGCGGGCTTCTAGATCACAGCCGCCTGCCCAGCAAGGATCCCCCAGCACTTTCACAGATACGTTAGCTCCCTCCCTGACAAGGGCCTAGCGAGAAACTGAAACGAAGAGCATAATTTACTCACCTGATTTATGAAGCAATTTACACAATTCTCAAGCCACCAGGGGATGGGTCTTCGGGAAGAAAACTGGGACCTTTAACAACTGCAAAACCGGATGATTGCATTTTATGGTGGAGCCCGTGGCCTGGAGCAAGTGCCCCTGGAGTTTTACTAACCTTCACAGGACCCAGAGCTAATGGGCCATTATTTTCCCCACTGTCCACATCTGCTTCAAGCCAGATCCAGGGCCCCAGGGGCGGAGACCTGCCCAGTCAGGGCAGGCAGCCTATCTCTCCTTAGCAACATGCACACCACTGCCCCCCAATCGCGGTTCCCTGTGTCACACAGCAGGGGTGCTGCAAGGTCTCCCAAAAACTGGCCACAAGCTGCATTTCCAGCAAGTGGGTCACAGACATAGTGACTCTAACAATATCACCAGGAAACACAATGGGTTATTATTATTTTATTTTTTATCTCTTTTTTAAAATACATTTTTATTGATTTCAGAGAAAGGAAGAGAGAGGGAGAGAGAGATAGAAACATCAATGATGAGAGAGAATCATTGATCGGCTGCCTCCTGCATGCCCCCTCCGGGGGAAAGAGCTGCAACCTGGGCATGTGCCTTTGATTGGAATCAAACCCGGGACCCTTCAGTCCACAGGTTGATGCCCTATCCACTGAGACACACCAGCTGGGGCCACAAGGGGTTATGTTGTAGGTGGTGTGGACAAGGAGGGGCCATGTGCTACCTGACCAGCTCAGGGAAGGCCTGTGTAGTGGCCTTGCAAACTCAGAGACCTGAAGTGACCACAAAGGATGGTCGGGAAGTAAAGCCTTTAATAAAAAGCTTCTGCACAGCAAAGGAAGCCATCCACATAGCAACAAGAGAGCCCACTGCATAGCAGAACATATTTGCCAACGTTAGATCTGGTAAGGGCCTAATCTTCAACTTTACAGGGAACTCAGACAACTTAACAAAAGGAAGGTAAACAACCCAATCATAAGGACCTAAGTAGACACTTTTCCAAAGTGGACACACAGAAGACTGAGAGACATATGAAAACATGCTCAGAGTCACTAATCATCCGGGAGATGCAAATCAAAACAACAATGAGGTACCATTTCACACCTGTCAGAATGGCAGCCATCAACAAATCAACAAACAACAAGTGCTGGAGAGGATGCGGAGAAAAAGGAACCCTCCTGCACTGCTGGTGGGAATGCAGACTGGTGCAGCCACTATGGAAGACAGTATGGAGTTTCCTCAAA
>PVJC01022382.1:0-27388 GCA_004026665.1 Murina feae | reverse complement strand
TGTTACAATGTTTCAAAAAGCTGTGTTTCGCTAGAGGCAGTTTAATCGGAGCTGAGCTGAAGGGCGAAGCTTCACTTTCGCTCCTGCCGCAATGGAAAGGGCTGTTTACTCAGGTCCGTGAGTGGCGGCCGCCATGTTGGCTGGGCTAATTTGCATACAGCTGCTCTGATTGGCTGGTGGGCGTGGCTTACCCTGTCTCGGAGAAACGGTTAATTTTAATATTTCGCTTTTATTAGTTTAGACTAGGGGACTGATGCACGAAATTCATGCACAGGGGGTAGGGGGGGTCCCTCAGTCCAACCTGCACCCTCTCCAATATGGAGTTCTTGGGGACTCTCACAATCCACGACCTCTGGTTCTTAACTGCTAACCTGCCTGCCTACACTAATCACTCTGCCTGCCTGCCTGATCCCCCTAACTGCCCTCCCCTGACGGCCTGGTCATCCCTATTAACTTTCTTTTTTAATCTTATCCCCTTCACACACAATTGTATTTGACTTCCTTATTGGCTTTCTTCCTCTCACAGAATTTTTCTCCTTTATGTAACACTTTTCCTACTGACTCATCATTTATAAACTTTTATTTCCTACTTCTATTCCATCATCATTCTTCCCATTTTTCTATTACCTTCCTTCCCTTCCCACATTCCTTCTTTCCTTTATCTTTATCCCTGCCCACCCTCCCCTTTTCCTTCCTTCCCACCTTAATTTTTTTCTTCACTTCCTCCCTCTGATCTGCTTTGCTCCCTCCCCCATTCCTTCCTTCTTCCCATTCTCCTTTTAAGCTCTACCAGCTCCCCTTTTATAACTTTTCTTCCCTCCCTCTTTTTCTCTCATTCTACCTTTGCCGTACATTCTTCTCTACTTACTTCCACTGTTTTAATACCTATCTATCTACCTGCCTAATTATCCACTATTATTTATCTTTTTTCTTTTCTGACTTCTACTTTTAAAATCTGTCCGCAGTACACAACTATACTTGGTTTTTATTATAGGCCCTACAGTTCACTCATACATTCTCTTTCCTTCTTTAACTCTGCTGTCCACTGACTCTTTTATAAAGTTCTTCCCTCCATCCTGTTCTACCTCTCCCCCACCTGGTTACTTCCCCCCAAACTCTCCCTGGCTGCTGCTCCCTCCACCCCCCTGCCCATCTCTCCGTCTCCTGGCTCCCTTGAGTTCACCCCAGCTCTCAAGGGAGATGGGGCCTCTCACAGGAGATGGGGCGGCTGGCTGCTCCCACCCCTCCTCAGGTGCCATCTGGAATCAATCGCGGGGCACACACACGGAGGCTGCTTAGCTGCCTCTGTGTGTGTGCCCCAGGATTGATGGATTCCCAGGCTGCAGCCGAGGGGCCAGCTGGCTGCTCCCACCGTGCACCTCCTGCCCCGTGGCTGCAGCCACTGGTCAGCCCGTGTTGTGGCCTGGATCCCAGGGCTGAGGTCTTCTGTCTGCTCTGCTGGACCCCAGTGTGAGGTTTCTCTTGGGGCTGCAGCCTCCGCCATCTTGGCTGGGCTAATTTGCATACAGTCACTCTGATTGACTGGTGGGTGTGGCTTAGGCATCCTGAAGAAATAGTCAATTTTCATATTACACTTTTATTAAATTAGATTGTTTGTTTTCCAAGATAGAATACAAAGTTCAGAAGAGAAGACAAATTTGATCTCTCCATCTTGCAGAACATTCTAACCTCAGTCAGCACATCAAATATAATGCCAATTATAGTTAATATTTATTTCATACAAGGGTAAAGTCATTCACAACAAAACATGTTTAACATTTGATTCCAGTCAATTGCCCAAGTGTAATTAGTTACTGGGTGAACAATGGATTCCTTGTACACATAGGGAAATGATAAATAAAATGCCAATGAATTAAATTTGTACTGAGAAATAAGACTGCCAAAAGACATGAATACTCATAGCAAATGACATGCTTCTTCTTTCTCTATAGAAAAGTAATATATAAATCATATTTACTGACAAAAATCAAATAAAGGTAAGGCTAGTCAGTGAGTGCCTGGAGCTGTGGGGCAGAACCCTGGGGCCTCGGTCACCTGATCCTCTGTAAAACTCAACAATTCAAATAGGTTATTGAAGGAAGCCTGACCCTTCAAGTAGATGTGCTCTGCCCTCTTTCACCTCTCCTCAGAGAGAGTGAGTATCCATTTATTACAGTGGATCCATATTACGGTTTCACAAAATAAGTTTATACCCTTACATTGTTACTGATAAGATCTATGACCCTGAACTATTGTTAAACACTTAGTAGCTGCATTCTAGACAATTACTGGATAAACTAATTTTATGCTCGCCACTATTCATCATGTATTACCAGTTCATTTGATATAAAAATAGTATTTCATAATTGTTGTTTGAATGACATGTGATACATATACTTTTCCAGATATTTTAAAATTAATTCTTAGATTGGCATAATAAAAGATCTGATGCTAGATCACATTATACTGCCTCCGTACCTTATTGCAAACACCCTAAAATGTTTTCCAACTAGTGTTCTAGAAACATAGTCTAAGAAACAGCCTTTTAAAACTGTGTGGTGCTGTTGAAGGGATAGACAAATCTGTGAAATTAAAATACAGACTAAAATTTTTTGTTTGATGACATTGACATTTCAAATTGAGTGGCAGGATTAGGGGTTAAAATAAAGGGGTGTTTTTCATCTTTTATATATCTTATTATTGTTTGTTTATTTTTAGTAAAACTATTTTATTTATTTAACTTAAAATGTAAGATAGTAAAAAAAAAGAAAAAGAAATATTCTAGAACTTGCTTGGGTAGTAATTGAAAATATGTTGTGTATTTACAAAATGTAATAATCTGATTTTGTGATCTTGCCCTGAAAGAAAAATAATACTATTTCATTTTTATGCTAAAAATAATTATACTCCTGAGCAATTGTTTTGTTTAATGTTATGATCCCTGTAAATTATGTAATTGTTTAATTTTCACATTTTACTTTGGACCTTAAAATACTTAGAGCAAAATTTGTGCCACATTTAAAATTTATGCTTCCCTTTCAAAAGAATATATTGTCTTAAGCTTCCTCAAAACTGTTTTAAACCAATATTGGACATAAGTATGTAACTTAAATAAAAAGGATTATGTGCCTACTTTAATCAGATTATTGAGCACAAATATCCCCATATCTCCATGACAAGAATATACCTGCCAAGTTGTCTAGAATACTCATGGCCCATGGTGAAGTCACACTATCTCTTAGTGTTGGAAACAAACAGAACAATTCTTACTCTTTAGCTCAATATTGCGTATAGTATATACAAATCACTTCATGTCATATTAAGGCTATATTATACATAGTACGTCACCATTACTTGCAATCAAATGTTGTCTTACATGACTTGCATTTCGTGTTTGTATTGAGACTTGAGAATTACTATAACCCCTGGAATTTGTGAGGGTGGTATTACAATCTTAAGAATGTTCTAACAAGCCACCTCTAAGATCATTATTCTTGCAAATATCCCATTTCTTTAGTTATCTATCTATCCTATATAATAGATAATATGCAAATTCACCATCACACCCTTGCACAAGATGGCCACCCCTATGTGGTCAAAGATGGCTTTCCCCATGTGGTCAAAAGATAGCCAGCAGGAGAGGGAAGCTGAGGGGGGGGAAGGGACCAGGCCTGCAGGGGAGGGCAATTGTGGGCAACCAGGCTGGCAGAGGAGGGCAGTAGGGGCAACCTGGCTGACAAGAGAGGGCAGTTGGGGGTGACCAGGCCATCAAGGGAGGGCAGTTGGGGGCAATCGGGCTGGCAGGGAAGCAATTAAGTGTGAATCAGGCTGGCAGGGGAGTGGTTAGGGGTGATCAGGCTGGCAGACAGAAGTGGTTAGGGGCAATCAGGCAGGCAGGCAGGCGAGCGGTTGGGAGCCAGCAGTTCCAGATTGTGAGAGGGCTGTCCGACTACTGGTTTAGGCCTGATCTCTGTGGGGTCCCAGATTGGAGAGGGTGCAGGCTGGGCTGAGGGATAACCCATCTCACACACACACACACACACACACACACACACACACACACACCAGGCCTCTAGTATATATATGCCTAAGCGACCATTATGACCAAATGACCAGAACAACCAGTTGACCTGTCACTTTGATGTGCACTGACCATCAGGGGGCAGACACTCAGTCCAGGAGCTGCCCCCTGGTGGTCAGTGTACTCCTACAGTGGGAGCGCCACTTAGCCAGAAGCCAGGCTCATGGCTGGTTAGCATAGCTGGAGTGGTGGCTTGACATCCCACGCTGAAGGACCCCACCCATGCATGAATCTGTGCACTGGGCCTCTAGTTATTGTATAAAAATTGTTCTGTACTTAATGAAATAATATCACACCAGTCATTCAGTATTCTTATCTCTTCACAGTTTTAGGTGTTGACTGTATTCAGCTAAGCAGTTCTTCTAGTCTTTCATGCAGTTGAACAGTGACAGAAATTGGAATCATTTCTGAGAATTCCACCCATGCATGGCTGGCAGGTGATTCTGGCTGCATGCTGAGGCCTCAACAAAGGTTACTGACTTGGATACCTACATGAGATCTCTTTATATGACCTGAGTTCTAGGGGTAAACAACTTGTAAAAGAGGGAGCTAGGAGGAAACTATGTTGCCTTTTCAAATCTAGCCTTAGAAGACATGCAGCATCATTGTAGCCACATACTATTAGATGCTAGTCACTGAGTCCAGCCTATATTCAAGAAGAGGGAAATTAGACTTCACTTTTGTTAATCCTTACCTAAAGATATTTTTCCATTGATTGTTAGAGAAAGTGAGAGGGCGTAATGGAGAGAGAGAGAGAGAGAGAGAGAGAGAGAGAGAGAGAGAGAGAGAGAGAGGAGAGAGAGAGATGTGGATTAGTTGCCTCTAGCATGTGGCATGTGACCCAACCAGGGCCAAGGATCCAGCCTTCAACCAAGGCACATGCCCTTGACCAAAATTGAACCCACAACCCTTCAGTCTACAGGTCGATGTTCTAACTATTGAGCCCAACCAGCCAGGACTGACTTCATATTTTAATAGTAAAAGTGTATATGAATTTTTGAACATCTTTTCAATACATCCCACACATCTTGCTTTTTGATGTTGATTCTTATTTGTTTCAGATGGCTATATGTCCCTCTCTAGGTCTCAAATACTCTAGTGAAGTGCCCTACACTGAGCCTTTGTCTACATAAGAATGATATCACCACACAATGGCTTGTAACTCCCTGTCTTCTTGTCATTGTGTTCTGTCTCCAAATTTATGCATCATTGCTGGATTCTGTCTTTATTTTTTTGTGCTTAAGGAGACAATCTAGTATGCTCAGATCAATTAAGAAGAGCTTTCATTCTTTGTTGCTGATGATCATCTAAACTTTTAAGGCTTCTCTGGGTCTAACAGGTACATTGATTAGGGTTTCTGGATGTTTTTACTCATCCAGTTCTCCTTATTTAACTCCGCAGAGTGGAACATGATCTTCAGTGTGTCTTATTGCCTTTCTTTCTGCATCAGTCAATAGTAGTACCTCATAGACTATTTCACATGATATTCAGTTGGCAATCTGTCTGGTTGAGTAGGGTTATATCAAAATGCCAATTTATTCATGACATGGTTCCAAATATTAAAAAGTTTGTTTTTACTGTAGGCACATGAGATCACTGGAGAGAATCAAAGGATTGGCTTTTATGACTCCTGCCCCTATATATCATGCTTTCTAGAAATTACTGCCTGGAACAGTGTTCCCTGGCCTTTGAAATGTAAAACTTTGAAAACATTCCATGGTACAGTCTTGCTGTTAGTCAAGGCAAGACTCAAAAATATTTCTGTAATTAGAGAAGTAAAGAGAATTATGGAAAGTATAATACTTATAGTACTTTTGTTAAGTGTATATTTGGATAGAATATAGCGAATATTTTGCAGTGTGCTTGTACATGTAAAAAGGTTTAATGAAAATCGAGCACATTTGCTAAATCAGTGCTGCTCTATGGCATATATGTATAACTCAGTCATTTCCAAATGCTTGTAACTTGATCTCTTAACTGATATTAAAGTGATTATACTATTTTTTACTCTATAATTTAATGTTTTTTTGAAACAAGAATGATTTTTAACCTTTGAACTACCTTTTAAAATCAGGTTTGTTCCTTACATTATGGAGTTTAATTTACTTTAACTAAATGAATATGTCCAATTTAAAAGGCAACTCAACTTCTTTTGCTCAGCAAAGCTGTATGAAATTTCCAACAGACAAGAAACGTCACACTGTGTTTAAACTTTGAATGTATTTACAGAGAATTAAAAATACTGGCATTTTACCATCACATGCTGGTGAAGAATTGTCTTTGAAGTAATTCATGAATAGGAAAAATTGAATTTTAGTGACAAAGTATGTAAACCAGTTTTGGTTAAGATTTAGTATTTGCACAACATTAGAGGATATTTAGTATGTAATATGTTTAATAGTATATTTTGTGTTATATTAGCATTTTTATCATGGATCACAGTACATTTTAATTAAAATTTTCATTTCTCTGCTCTTATTAGTGAAATGCTCAGATCTTATGCTTGGCATTTTCCTCACAGTTCCAGAACAGACATAATAGAGAATTATAGAGCAAGTGACTAAGATTGTAGATTGGAAAAATAGAATCATTCATTGAGATGACTATAGGCAAAGTTTTAAAATAATAAATCCCTAAATATGTATATAAAACATATTACCACCATAACAGTGCACTTCTTGGTCTGCCCCTTTCCCACCAACCTTGAACAGGTCTCTAGGAACTTGGCGTATAATGGGATCCGTCAGAAGCAAGATATGAAGTTTTCCATTCCAGAACCAATTCCCAATGGCATTAGGCTGAAATCCGGCTGGTCAGATAAGGAGCTCACAGTGGCTGTTGAGCCAGCAGCTGTAATGGGGGATCAGTTGAAGTTAGTAACCTGCCACCAGTGAAAACCAAGGTGAGGTCCAATTGTTCAGACCAAGTTAAAGGAGATCAGATCATTAACTGAACCAATCAGAATTTTCATCCATGGAAATCATAATAAGGTTAACCACAACCACATTTACAAGGAAATATGTTCCACAGACCAGGAGAATAAAGGCCATCACATCTGAGGATCTTGGCTCTTCTTTATGTCAAGGAGTTCCCTAAAGCCCTTGTCTCTCAATGGGGAAATAGGGTACATCTGTAGTACTTTTAACAGTAAAGATAAATAAATAAAAAACCTTTTTATTCATATACCCTGACACCCCCTCAGGGAGTGAAGCAAACTGAAGGGGAGGCTCTCTGAAAGAGCAAATATTTTATTGCAAATCTGATCATCTGTTTTTCAGAATGATGACCATCAATATTATTTTATCTGATTAAGTTTAAGCCAGATTGAATATTTAGTGACTTTTTTTTTCTCCATTGACAAATTGGTGGTTAAGGGTGGTATCTGAATACAAAATAAATGAAATTCATTTCATTTGAGTTACTTTACCCTGCTAGAGAGGAGAGAAAGTTATCCTTTCATCTCCCCTACAGGGAATCCCCTTTTCTTCCGTACAATGTCAGCGGAGCTGAAGAAATATTGCAGCATCCTTGTGTTCGTAACATATTTTGTGAGTCTGAATTGATGTGGAAAGGTGTACTCATCTTTAGATCAAAGAACTTGCTCTAAGCTCCATCTGGGACATAAAAATTAGTCCTTAATTAGAGTACAGTCTACTGAGTGCAAGAAACTGTTTGGTGTTATAAATACTAAGTGCTCAGTACAAATTGTCATCAGCATAGTGAAGTCTTGCCTTTATGTCCCCTGTGCACAGTCACTTAAACATTGAACAATTCTTCACCATTGCTGTGAGTTCTGTTCACATTTTTGAAACATCATCTCCTTTGTGGTTTCACTTGTGACCTCGCACCAATTTGTACTTAAGATTAATTGAGCTATTGGTTAAAGTTCCAACTTTTACACTCTAACTTGATGCTTTTCAGCAAGAGACCACTAGAAGTGTCTATAGCCAAGAAAGTTAACTTTATTGTTGCAACAAGGGAGACTACGGTAAACCATGAGGAAGATGGAGCACTTCAACAAGATTTGAGGAATTATTCTAAGAGTTTAGTTTTGCTAATTGATTTTCAGGAGGTTCCAAGGAAGTGAATATCTGTTCTGGAGTGCATGTTGCATAAGAAGGAAGTTTTTTCCCAGTTGACAAAAGAGACTGAGCAGGGCTAGAATTGTCACTGGGCATTAGGTAGAGAGAGGGGAATGTTTGGTCATTTTGTGGTTACACAAGGGTTTTGTTTTTATTGTTGCCATTTAAATTTCTGTTTCAGCATGATCACAGAGTGATCTTGTTTTTGTCTTGTTTTATCATTGTCATAGAGAATCCTTGTCCAATGTTAATGCGCTATGAAACTATATTCAGTGAGAATCCTCCATAACCTATCTAGTAGCAATAAAACCAACCAGGTCAATGCTCAGGTCTTTTATTTTCTATCTCACATGGAAACTGTCTCACTTTGAACTACCAGATCTGTCCTGACAACTAACAAGCTCTTGCTGTCAAGAATTGAGCTGAAGCAAATTATAATTTGCTTTGAAAATTTACTACAAATTAATGTTTGGTAACACATAGTGCTCCTTCAGTGCTCTGCAATAATCTAATCTACTAAAAGAGAAACATGCAAATTGACCACACCTCCACTACACCCAAGCCACACGCACCAGCCAATCAGAGTGACTATATGCAAGTTAACCCAACCAAGATGGCGGCTGGCAGCCTCGGAGCTGAAGCAAGTAGGCGGTTTGGTTGCCCCGGTGATAGAGGAAGCCAAGCTTCCTGCTTGCCCTGGCCAGCTGTGGCCTTCACTCAAGGTGACAAAGTTTCAATTATAGAAGATAAATAAATCCCAGATACCTGCTTCCAGCCAGCCTCAGTGGGAGCTTGGGTCTTTGGGGGCCCTGGCCAGCCTAAAAATAGCCATCAGCCCCTCACCCAGGATGGCTACACCCTCGTGGGGTGAGGGTTCCTACTAGGGGCCTTGGCCACCCTGCAAACAGCCCTCAGCCCCTCACCCAGGTTAGACAGGCACTCCAGTGGGGAGCCCCACCCTGAAGGAGGTGTGACCAGTCTGAAAACAGCCCTCAGTCCTCATCCAAGCTGACCAGGCACCACAGTGAGAACCCCACCCTGATCCGGGACACCCTTCAGGGCAAACCAGCCGACCCTCACCCATGCACCAGGCCTCTATCCTATATAATAAAAAGGTAATATGCAAATTGACCCTAATCGCAGAACAACTGGGAATGACTGGTCACTATGACACACACTGACCATCAGGGGGCAGATGCTCAATGCAGGAGCTTCTCCCTTGTGGTCAATGTGCTCCCACAGGGGGAACTCTGCTCAGCCACAAGCCAGGCTGCAGCTGCCAGCACAGCAGTGGTGGTGGGAGCCTCTCCCACCTCCTCAGCAGCACTAAGGATATCTGAATGCAGCTTAGGCCTGCTCCCCGCTGTCAAGTGGACATCCCCTGAGGGCTCCCGGGCTGCCAGAGGAATGTCTGACTGCCAGCTTAGGCCTGATCCCCTGCAAGCAGGTGGACATCCCCCGAGGAGTCCCAGACTATGAGAGGGCACAGGCTGGGCTGAGAGACTCCCCAAGTGCACAAATTTTTGTGCACTGGCCCTCTAGTTAGAAATAAGTACTTCCTAATCACTTCCTCTCCTCATTTTACCTAAATCCCCTGAATTTCAGCCCTCCTCTTCATTCTAGAGAAAAAGGATTCCTACTTTCCTTTCAGTGCTACTAATCTGATTCTTTGAAATTTATAATAATGTCTAATCACTTATTTCCTCTCTACCACCTTCTATTTTTATTTTCACACACTAAATGAATATTTCCTCTTATTAGAATATATACTCATCTTTTGCCAAAGTATGAATAAGCTAACCTATTCCTCCTTGAGCTCTCATTCCTTAGTATGCTCATTTATTCTTATGCCTTAGTGTGCTTTCTTTTTTATCTTGAAAATTAAAAAGAATCATAAAATTACAGAGAAAAATGTAACACCTTTGTTTTTACTACCAAGAATTAACAAGTATTCATGTTCTTCATGTTGAAATTTTTTTTTTAGAAAAACAAATTACTACTGGAAATATCACTTTATTGTCTCATAGAAACTGACAGAATTACCCCAGGTAAAGGTCAATATGTCATTTAAAAGCAGTCAATACTTTTTCCTGTAATTTATGTTTCTTTACTAAAGTTCCTTTGATCTCCTGGTCAATATTGTCTGAAATTCTGTTGTTTTGAATATTGTGTTCTCCTTCCCAAGACCAGTAATTAAATCCTAATGAATTTTTGCTTTTTACAATATTTCAAAGTAGTCTTTTATTTGCCATTGTCACCATCAAAGTTCAAACCTTATCATTTCATGCAGAAGCTATTTCGATATTTTTCTTATTGGCCTCCAGAGTCACCTATTTCCAATTCATGTTTTATACTTTCAGATTTATCTTCCTGAAATACCTCAAGAAGAGTGTCCATTTTTAAAGTCAACTATACATTAAATATATCCATATTTTTTTACTGACTATCAAAATTCTCCCAGAGAGAATTTCTTCTTACTACTCTGGTGCAAGAGCCCTGTGATATAACTTGACCATTCTCTAATGATACATTGTTTTTACTACATTTATTTCTGTTCCCATGTTATTTACCTTGTGTAAAATTCAGTCTTCATTATTCCTCTGTTAAAATTTACACATCCTTAAGGCTAAATTGCCTCCTTTACCTTGTTGATTTTCCTGATCACTCCAGATCTTGTTAAAATATGACTTATTTTGTACTATTTTGTGTCCCCTGTCATATACTGTCACATAGAGAGAATATTCTTTTTTTTTCTTTCTGGCCTAAATATTGGAGAATTTTGATAGTAAAGATTACCTTAAAATCTCCATTCCCTGTACTTAACTCGTATAATTCCTTGGATTAAAATGTTTTTGTTTTGTTTTTTTACTTTTTCTCATCTAAATTTGTCATTTATATCATACTTACTAAGTGACTTGATATTTTGAATATTTGGTTACCTAATTGTGTAAACAATGAGGTATGCATTAGTTCCTCCTTATAAGACTGAAAGAAATAATTGTTTCAACAATTTAGAATTATGTCTCAGAACATTCTTTATGTTGGGAGATAATGCAAGAGAGTTAAGAGATCTTCATTTGTAGAGCAGATGCCATTTCTCTCAATGTTTGGATTATGCTAAGAATCAAGAAATTAAAAATGTCTTTTTGATGTTCATTTATCATAAGTTAGAGGCCAACTTTGAAAACTTAGAACTGTCTCTCTGACATAGCCAGAGCTATAATCAAAGAAAAGCAGGGGGGGTTTAGATAACTAAGTTATGCTAGTATATTCATTGACAAAGATTAGTAAGTTACTTTTAAGAAAGACGCTGTTTAACCACAAATCCCTGCTAAGTGGTGATCTTCTTTGATGTTGTTGAAACGTCATTCTGTGCTTTACAGAACATTCCCAAGAATATGAGTTCCCATGCATCACTGGATCGACACAAAGAATTGTTACTAATTCTGCTGGCTAGAGCCCAGCTTTTTTAGTAATTTTCTCCACAGAACCATAATGAATAATAAAGTGTGTTCTCTGTGCAATTCAACTCCTACATATATCCACCCACCTCTCTTCTGCTCCAAAATCAAAAATATAAACTTACATACACTTTGAAAAACTTAATGGTGGAGTTTTAGAATCCTATACTAGGATGTTAACATTTATTATTTTTCAGAAGTACGTTCCAATGCCAAAATTATCCTCTCTCCTAAAACTAGTCAGAAAATCATTTTCCTTTTGTAAACTAATTTGGTATCACTATAAATATTGTTTACCACTTGAGATAAAATGAATAAAATATTCTGGGTTTGTTTTGTTGAAGTTATTATTTTAAACACCTTAGTATTAAAAAATAAAATAGTGTACTCTCTCCAACAAGTCATGATATAAAATGGAACATTATTTTACATGAGTCATGGAGTTTGAATCTCCTATATTGCAGAAAATAGATAAGTCTCAATACAAATATTTGAGACACCCATGTAGCACAGCATTGAGGAAGAAGATCATGAGTACTTGGTCTTCACAAAATGGAGTGTTAGGAAAGAAATTAACACTATTTCTCTAAGTTGCACCTAGGACTAATTGGGAACCTATAGGACCAAAAACATTGAAAATATCCAGGGTAAGCCCTGTAGAAACAGGAAGCCTCCAGTTCATCCTATATAATAAGAGAGGAATATGCTAATTATCCATTATGCCATAATATCACTACCAATCTACAAGTGGTGGAGAGCTACAGGAGGGTGGAGCATTGAGCTACAAGCAGAGAGAGCTACAGGAGGGTGGGGCAGTGAGCTACAGGAGCAGGGAGAGTTGCAGGAGGGCAAGGCAGTGGGTGTAGAGCTACAGGAAGGTGGGACAGTGACCTATGAGCAGCAGAGAGCTACTAGTGGTGGTGGGCGGGTGGCCAGCTGAGGCAAGTGGCAGCGAGCTACTTGTGCATGGATTCGTGCACAGTAAGATAATAATATTAGGACAAATTTTCAAAGAAACATAGATTTCTACTTCAACATTGCTCATTTGTCATCTAAGTATGCTGCCCTGCTCAATTATTTATAAATTTTTGCCTTACCGACAACAATTTTAGCTCTGTTGCACTGAGTTGAGTGATGGTAGGATGAAACTGATGGCAAACATTTATAATACATTGTCAAGTTCAAATTAAGCAAATCTAACTTCCAAGGACAAATTAGGACCAAAATCAGCCCAATTAGTCAGCTATTTCGTGATACCCATCTTTGTTGGGCAGAAAAAAGATTGTGATGTATGGTTTGAGGGAAATGAGCTCACCTTCACAGTGTGGATAGTGGATATTGTATCCCTTAGAAACCATCACTACAGCACTTGTTGGCCTGGGGGAGATGCACACCAGGATAAGCGTTATTTCTGTGGATGCTTGATTTTAAAATATCATACCATGACAATTCATTCAATTACTAGTCCTGGAGATTGACAGACAGCCACTTTCCTTTGCACAGGTTCATAATTTCTATTTAAAAACATTAAAAGGTAGTGTTTCTCTAATGCATTTTTATAAATCTAATATTATATTGGTAATTTTCCAGTTTAACTTTTACAGATGTTCTAAATCCTTAAGCTAGCTACAGAATATTAATATAGTAGAACCAAACTTCAGATTTGAAATTCAGTTTTATTATCTCTTCACCAGCAACATTAATTAAAGGAATAACACCTCCATGTGCGATAGAAATCTGACACTCTCTCCTTCAGAAGTATCAATAGTCCAAGGCGTACCTTTCCTTGGGGGAATAAATATCCAATTGAAGCAGCACTAGTCAGCCATTGTTATCACAATCCAGGATAATTATTTAGACATAAACTACTTGTGTGTTTATTCTTTTGGTTTCTAAAATCTGGCCATACACATCTATCCCCAAAGGGTCCCTTCCAAAATTGTTCTCAAATCAACATGAATGACATTCTTGAAAATTCAGACAAGTACCAAATCTATAATAATTTACTCAGTTAATCTATTGAAGTAGGCACTTTGTGACAAGAATAGGTCATCAGGGGGAGTGTGGACAGGCATAGGGAGAAAAAAGTCTGTAATCAGCAGCTAAAGAATGGATGGAAGTTCAAAGTTTTAGTTACTTTAATGGCTAGAATTTATTTTCTCCTCTCCTTTTATGTTTCATTATGTAAAAGAAAGTTAAAACCATAATATAAGAGAATGAAAATCCCATCCTGCCCACCTAGGGTCAGACACACAATTCTCAATCCCTTAGATGGAAATGCTCTGAAGATTTCTTCAGATTTAAAAAAATCCAGAAACTGGTAGAGAAAATGAAAAAAATAGACTAAATGAATTTTTTATTGCCTCTGTAGGAGGAAGACATAAAATGACTCAACTATTTTGATAAATTTTGTGATTCATTTAAAGAATCTTCATGATTCATCTGCATGTATTTTTTCTATCACAAAACACGTATAATACTGTTCCCAAAAGAAGAGATAAGAATGATAATAAGGAAGATACCAGCATATAAATATAATGACTGGGAAAATTATTTTTAAAAATCTAACCAAGGCATAGATTCCAGACAGAATGTTAGTCTTGGGTTGAAGTTATATATACTTAAATAAAGATTTTCATTTTATGGCAACCACATATGTTACTTAACTGAAAGCATATTTATTTTTCAACTCTCAAGACAGTAAGTTACCTCTGAAATAACCCACAGCCTCTTATAACTAGAACGGTTATAAATTTTAAAAATTATTAATTGATTTGAGAGAGAGAGAAACATCACTTAGTTATTCTACTTATTTATGCATTCATTAGTTGATTGGTGGATGTGCCCTGACCAGGGTTCAAACCTGCAATCTTGGCATATCAGGATGATGCTCTAACTAACTGAGTTACCCGGTCAGGACATACAATATTTTAAAGTTGAGAAGTAAAAGTACTTTTTTTCTCTAGCTCGGTGATTAGACTAAAAATATACTGTTTTCTGCTCCTCCCTCCCATTTGTTTTCTTTTCTTCTTTTTTGTTAAGTCATTGGACTGAAAACAATGATTCCTTAGCTACTGCTGATTGCAGTGATTTCACAGTATCTCAGTTTATCTCAAGATATTTATTTATAAATGAGGAATGTGTGTAGGTAAGATGCTCTGTCACTCTTGCTTGTGAGAGATCTTGAAAGAACATGGTCAGTTCCTCCTAGATACAAAAGTCCACAAGAGGAAACTTTTGTTCATGGACACTTCTTTATCCAGTATTACCTTTGATCTTCTAAAGAAACTGTTGAAAATGACCAACCCCCACACCTCCCTCAAAATTTCTTTATTAACTGCACAAACAAAAATATGGTAAGCAGTCTTTGACAGAAAAAAAAAAAACACTGGAAATTATTCAAGCTCCGGCAAACTTATAAGATATTTAAATATAATTTTGTGTAGGCTGGAATTTTTCATAATTCTATTTTTTTCAACTTTTGTAATACTGTTACTATCAATTTGGACACTTCTCAAAATAAAATTTCCCAAATGAGGCATAGTGACAGTGGGTGTGTAAATAACCAGAAAAGAACAAAATCGTGTGTCATGTCAGGCTGGATCCGTGTCTTCCCAATTATCAGACAATCTCTCACCTCTTCAAGTTCTTTTAATATCTACCAAAACAAAAATTGCTCAGGAGCACAGCAAAGTTGGCATTTGGAAGTGTGTTCACTCAATGAACCATGGACTAGAAATGTCAGACTATATTGGTCTTGTCTGTGTTCTTCCTCCCATTATTCTTTCTTTTTTCTGACTCATTCTTTTCTCTTGCCTACTGTGTCTGACATTTCCAATCAGGCTCCTTTGAAAATCCTCCTATCTCTTCTCCATCACTTTTCAATTTTAACCAGCGCTCATATTCTTCCCAACATGTGATCCAGATGCTTGCTCCTCATCTCCTTGCCTGAACAATACAGGGATGAGTGATTGCATTCTCGTGGTTGTTCTGTTTTCAATTTTCCAGCTCAGAGAATTCACAGTTCTGATCTAACCCTGAGACAGGGAGGCTGGCTGGAGCCTTGCCACGCAAGTGTGGTCTGAGGACCAGCAGCATCGGCTTCTCCCGGGAGCTTGTTAGGCATGCAGAACCTCAGTGCTCACTCCAGATCTGCCGACTGAGCCTCCGCTTATCTGCATTTTAGCAAGGCTCCCAAGGGGGTTCTCTCTCTACATTAAGTATGATACGCACAGGGCTACATCATGGGTCCCCAAACTCATTTCTAACAAAACATCCTTCTTAGGAAAAAAAAAAAAGCATTGGGTACATTTCCCCCAAAACATGACTGTAGCTTAGTGTTACAATGGGAGTTTTGACTGATGCACCAGGACACAATAAACATGATATTCCAAAGTGTGGTTGCCATACCAAATTCAAATTTCCAAAGAAAATTATAAGTTGCTCATTTTTCAAATCTTCAAATTCTCTAAGGATACTGGACAGTTGAATTTTGAAGAGTGGATTTGTGAGATTTCTTTGGGTGAAGCTGTTGTCATACTGCAATCTCACTCATTGACCCCAACCAATTTCAAAGTGGGTATAAATGGATCTTACTTGAAGCTTAAAGAGAAGGGTTTTAAGAGGGAGCCAAGATCCTCATAAACATTCCTTGAGGTTATCAAGTAACAATAGACTGGAATTTCACTACTGAGTAGGAAACCACAAAGGCAGGTAAGACAGGAAGGCAAGATCTTCGGTGGCAAAGTGAAGGAAAAGGGAATAAACTGGAATCGCCCTGCACTCTAAGAATATGACAAGAAGAACAATATGTGAGTGTTTTCCATGGTTCACAAACAAGAGAGAACTAGGGTTCCCTGGCTCTTGCCCAAGAAACTCAACTGGGAGAATAAGTAGACTGCTAAATGTGGATTCCAAGAGTTTACCAGAAACATTTAAAGCTAAATTTATCAGACTCATTGCAGTAAGGGAGAAGTCCTGTGGATCAAGCAAAGCTAAGTTTATCATACTTACTGTAGTAAGTTTATTAGATTCATTGTAGAACTTGACAGAGTCTTAGTAGAATCTCAGAAAAGAGTCAGGAGAGACTAGTTATAGGAGTTTAGAGTCTGGGTTTAGTGATTTTAAGGCTGTCCTTGTGAAATGGAGAATTGTTTGTGATTGGGCATAGTTTATGATATAAAAGCTTGGATTATCCTAGTTGATTCTCAGTCTTATATTCCAGAAGAAACCATTTTCTGGAGAAAACAGGTAAGTTATTTTTGTTTATTCTGTATGTGGTCCTTTATGACCAAATTGCCTGTTGCTGTGGGTAGGTGGGAATAGGGAGTTTCTGATCATAGGTATGAGTTTCATCTTAAGGTAACATAAATGTTCACAAATTAGATTGTGATGATGGCTGGACAACCATTTGTATACAGTGAAACACAACTGAATTGTACACTTTAATAGGGCAAATCTTATAATATGTGATGTATCAAATATGAGTGTGCTTGCGCCTTTAACAGTCTGTGAGACAGGACTACTGATAGTCACTGGTCGTCACTGAAAAGGTCAGCAAATTAAATCCATTTTATTAAAGAAAAAGTTGGTATCTATTTTCAACTATTTGTGTGTGTGTGTTTTGCAGAAGTTAAGCAGTGAATCTTGATCAGAAATAGAAATATTATGCTATTCCTCCATTCCAACAAACAATGTTGTGAAGATCCATGTACCATTTAAGATGGTAAAATCACATACTTGAGTACATTGAAACCTCAATATATTTCCCTATGTTGAAGGAAAAGGAACTAGTAAAATCACAGTTGTGGACAGACTTCAGGTTTTCCTCAAGAAACAGCGTGATACTTGAACATCTGTCAGACACACCAAGTGTGAAAGTCGTATTTCAGTCATTAGTACACCCCATTGCTTTCCATTTTTAGACAGGGAACTGTTACTAGGAGGTCTAATGCCTTCCTCCAGCAAACCATAGTGTCACCTGAAACACCCTTAAAAGATGTGTTCTCAACTTTGGAAACAGAGGATCTAGAGCCAGCCTACGTAGGAGGCAGAGAAATGAAGGAGGCTGACACTGTCAGCTTGTCAGATCCCAGCTGCCAGGCCTCTGCCTTTTTCCAGGTTTGATATTGTCAAGAATGCATTCATCACTGTATGTGGTGCACCTCACTATTGAGTTATGGTCTGAAAGTTAACAGACTCTGTTTCTGTAGAAGGAATACTATCAATGTTCAAGGCTAACTGGTGCATCCACACTGTGAGACGTTGGCTTTCCTCAGTGGAAATTCAACAGCCCTGAACAGACAAAATATGAGCACATACAATAACAACAAAGAGCACAACCAGGCAAACTTCTCAGAAGGTTTCACAATTGTGCATTTTGCAAATTGTTAATTAATATTGCAAATGATTAAAAACTGGAATTAACCTTTGAAGAGTGCCCAGTTCAATGCCACAACCATGAGAATGTTTACTAAATGGTTATAGGGTTTGGATACTTTTAATTCTAATAAGAACAAAAAAGTAGGTAGTGAGCTGTTATTTGACTACTTTTACAATGGCAATCAGCAATGTTTAATGAACACACAAATAAAGTGAACTGTACTCTCCAGGGCTGCATATGTATCCATGCCAACTTGCATATCTTGAGATCATATTGCTATTCTATCATCCTGATCACGCAGCTTCTCATAATAGATTTTTCCCAGAAGAAAAATTTAACTCCCTTATTCCACTTTTACAAGTGAGATTTTGCTCTTCGGAAAATCACATATCTCCTCCTAAATTGTTTTTCTGTGGAGCAGGGCTTCTCAACCTTGCTGTTATTATTGATATCTGGGGTCAGATAATTACTGTGGGGGTCTGTCTTGTGCATCAGAGGATGTATATCTAGTACAGTATATCTGACCTCTACTTTCTACATACCACTTGTCCACATCATCCCCAATTGAGACAACCCAAATTCCAAATGAGCCCTAGTGATCAAAATTGCCCCCAGTTGAGAACCAATGATGTAGAGCTATAGAGCTCACCTACACAACTAATCACCAAAAGAAAAAAAAAATGAATGCTGCATAAATTAGCAATAATAATTATTAGCTATTTTTTGCTACATAAATACTTCCTTGACAGATTTGAAACTTACCCTGGTTGTGGGTTTATTTTGGAATTTACTTGCAAGTTTCTATTAAGCATTTTTTTCAAGAATTCACCTTGGATTGGCTGTTTCCAAGATCTTTATAATGGAGCTGGTTAATGCACCATGTATTTGGCACAGAGAAATTGCTTGGGAAATCTTGTTAAAAGATATTCTGAACATTTGGAGTAAGGTCTGAGACTCTTCATTTCTAACATTTTACAAGTGATAGTAGCAGAACCACACTGATAATTGCAGGTTCCTAGTGTACTAGCAGTAGAATGGACATACATATAATTGCTCTTGCCTTATTATAATCATTAATATGCCACAAGTCATACCCCCAAACTGACATCATTCTTTTTGTTCACAGAGGTCCAAAAATGTAGGTTAGGAAAATGTTGCCACAGATTTCTGAGATTTTTAAGTATAGCTAAAGTCTTTTTCAAAGCCAATCAGGGGAATTTAGCATGATAGAATATTTAGCATTGTCTAACTATTTCCAAGGAGTACTAAAATGTAAACAGGCAACCATTTGTGTGTGTGTGTGTGTGTGTGTGAGAGAGAGAGAGAGAGAGAGAGAGAGAGAGAGAGAGAGAGAGAGAGAGGGAGAGAGGAATTGAGAGTCGGTTAAAGACAAAGGACATGTATTAGTTTTATATATGCAGACTACTTGAATTGAGCTTAGGGCATAACTAATACAGTAGTTTGGATGATAACATTTAGCATTTACATTCAAAACATCTATTATACAAAAAGAAATAATTTAAATTCATCTTCAAAATTCCAAACCAAACCAACTAACCAATAAAATAAACAACTCTCCTAGTTTTAGTTACCTAAAAGCTCAATATAAATCAAGTATAATATGGCAACAGAGACTCTTAGGCTGCTATAATAGTAATGTAGAATATAAATTGGATAAACTTTATTGACTCTATCCTGGCATTAGAATTAGAATTGGGATTCATTAGGAAACTTTTGAGGGGAGTTTCATTTCTGTTACCAAAAGGGGGATCATTTTGCTTTCTCAATGTACAGGAGTTCACAATCATGTGTTTTTGCCATTGTTGAGACAAAAGACATTCTTACATATCATTTGAGGTTTCCAAAAATATTATTAAATATTGTGCAGATATTTTTCAGAAAATAAACAATACAGGTTGTGATCCAAACTGTATATTATCTTACCCATCTTGAACCCAATACCTTATTCATGCTAAAAATATGTGTATTTACAATATTCATCTCCATATTTTCTGATGATTCAAAGAAAACCATCATTAAAAAATGTTATTTACAGAGAAAAATAGACCATTAAACTAAGGAAATTGATTATATATTAGAAGCTATAGAAAGTTGGAGGAAATGGTTTTGGAAGTGATAACATGAAAACCTAAATGTCATATTATGGGAATGAGCAAACAGTTATAGCTCCCACTCTTTATGTAAATTTATGATGAGTTGTTTCACATCTACTTTTGATGCTAGATAAGTACGTTTTTATTATTTGGTGAGCTGGTTTCCTAATTTCCTAAGCACAGAGCTATGATCACCAATAATTACTGAATGATATAAACAGAAATGGAAACAACAAAAATCAGACACTAAAAGGGTGTAGGGTAGGAAAATTTGAGAGTGAAAATCCTAAACCAGTGATATTATTATTATTATTAAAAACAATAGTTTTATTTGTTTTGGACAACTATGATTTCCAGACTCAAAGTGAAGTGTGGCTTTTCTTTTGAATTTTAATAAGCGTGATCTTAAAATATTGCTCTAAAGCAAATATTCTTTGTCTAGAGGAGTTGAAATTATCCTGGATCCTTTTTATTTTTTTAGACAAAAAGAAGTCTGAGGCTCTCTTTTAAAAACTCTGTATTTAGAGACACGTATCTGTAATGTGGTTCAAACTAAGTGAGAATGATCACTCAACCAGTGAAATGTCTAAAAGTTAAATTTGCAAATTATTAAGTTAATGTTTATATGTTAATATAAAAATATTATAAATTTTACTAATTATTGAAATTAAATGTGGGTTAAATATTTTCCTAAGTGCCAGGGCTTGGGAGAACTTTTCTATGTATAACCAATAAAGAGTGGAAAAAAGACATTCCCCATCCATGTGATTTTGGTGAGTTCACATGAGTTTGGAAATGGGAAAACCACCCAATAACATGCAAAGCACACCATGAGGTACAAGGCTCACTGAACTAAAAATCAAGATCTTTAATCCATATTGAATGTTTGACTTTGGGGAAGTTATTTCCCCTCCTTGAGCCTTAGTTTTCCTATTTACAAATAGAGTAGTTCAAATAAATGATGTTTGGGGTTTCTTTTAACTCCAAAATACTCTAATGACTACATAACTAAACTTATTTTTATTATATGCTTTGCATTCAGATTGTCCACACATTTATGCACAACTGTAGGTGGAAAGGACTATTAAGAGTTCATTGACTAGCCCTAACTGGTTTGGCTCAGTGGATAGAGCGTCGGCCTGTGGATTCAAGGGTCCCAGGTTTGATTCCCGTCAAGGGCATGTACCTTGGTTGCGGGCACATCCCCAGTAGGAGGTGTGCAGGAGGCAGCTGATCGATGTTTATCTCTCATCGATGTTTCTAACTCTCTATCCCTCTCCCTTCCTCTCTGTCAAAAAATAAATAAAATGTATTTTTAAAAAAAGAGTTCATTGACTATCTTATCAGAGATGGAGAAGAACACATTGATTCTGTATATTGGACACAAACTGAAAAGCATGGTTTTTTATAATTTATTTCCCAGAGTTGATATTAAAATAAAATTGCCATTTTATTGTTATTATGGAAGTCTTCCATTTTAGTCTAGGTTTACCTATGTGTGTTGCTAAAGACTAATAGCCAGTTTTATTAATTATAGAATGGCTTAATATGTAATTAACAAAGGGATGAATTTACCCAATTATATTGTTAACTGAATTTCTTTGTTCTCTCACATCTTTGATCAAATAATATTTAAAGTTTAAGTTACAAATTGTAAATTCATTGAAAGAAAGATTAATATAAAAAGCTTTGATTTTTCTAATTTTGTTCAGATAATAGTTTTTCTGTTAACTGATAATTTTTTAAAGTCTTCTACTTAAAAATACAAATGAGTTAGAACAGACACAAAACAGAGTCATTTGATAATTATTTTAGTAACATTTTAGGAAATTATTTTTAGACAGAATATATGGGTTATAATTTTTTTTTTCTATTTATAATTGCATCTGGACAGGCACATAAATTAATCTCATAGTAAAAATAAAATTTGTTAATGCTGTGATATCAGCAATTTTTTTGTTGAAATACCATTAGAGAGAGCAGCAGTACTAGAGAGAGGTGTAAGGTACTTTTCACTGTCACTTAATCTATTGAAACTGGATTTTATTTGTACAACCGTGAGGAAATCTATAAATTTAAGTACCCATCAAATGATACCTTCACTGCAACCTCATTAAAGCTTGTATTGTATCAACACTTGTATTGTATTATATTATACTAGAGGCCCGGTGCATGAATTCATGTACTACTGGGGGGGTCCCTCAGCCTGGACTGTGGGATCAGGCTGAAACTGGCTCTTCAACATTCCCTAAGGGGTTCTGGATTGCAAAAGGGTGCAGGCCAGGCCAAGGGACCCCACTGGTGCATGATCAGGGCCGGTGAGGGATGCAGGAGGTTGGCTAGCCAGGGAGGGATTGTGAGAAGGCTCCAGGGCATGTCCTGCTCCTCTCACTCAGTCCCAATCAGCCAGTCCCCAGGGGCAAGCCTACTTACAATTCAGAGCATTTGCCATCTAGTGCTCAATGCACATCATAGCGAGCAGTTGAGAGCCCTTAGTATATCATTAGCATATTGTACTTTGATTGGTTGAACGGATGACCAGACTACTGGACACTTAGCATATTCAGCTTCTATCATATAGGATTGTATTAATAAAGCTTGTTTGTAAGGCAAACAAGTTGTGAATACCTTTTTGGTCATATTTTCAGGATTTTTAAAAATTGTACTTATTACATGCAAATGTTCATTCACCATTATAATAATAGCAGGAGAAGAATGGGGAAAGATGTATATTGCTGTTGCTGTTGCTACATGAATTGGTACCTGTAAGAGGTACTGTGCTCTATGCCAAGTGCATGGGATACACCAGTTTCAAATCCCAGCTCAACAATTTACTATATGATTTTTGTTTATTTTTTAGCTTTTGTAAATTTCAACTTACTTACAGTCTGAAATGTGGTAAGTTCTACTGCTCAAGACTGAGAAAGATTAGATGAAATAATTAGTGTATAGCACTTGGCACAGCTATTTGTCATGGTTATTGTTGAATGAATATCATTTGAATATCATTTGAATGAGTATGATGAAGATGGTGCTGAAGATTGGTGTTTGTATATTGAATGAGCCCTGGAAATGTTCTTTATTATTGACATACATGGCAGGTTGCTGTTATCAGATAAGAAAAGGGTGATGCCAAGTACAAGAAGTCTCTATCTAGTACAAATTGTCGGGATTAAATTAATTTTCGCTGTGGATACTAGAGAAATTTTAGGTTTGAGGTAAGACATTACATTCTAGTTCAAATTGAGACCCAGTGAATCTGTGCTCTGAGGAATTTGTCTCAGTGACCCATGAGGCAACGGGCATGTTTGTCTCCTTAACTAAGTTGATCAAAATTGATGTGTTGGAGTCACAACTAGAGGAGATGGTGAAAGCACTCAAGAAGCTCCCTGCCATTAGATCATTGAAGACAGAGGGGGTTTTCTGCTCAGAAATATGATGAAAGAGAAGGGGACCTAGACTATTCTTCAAATGACTGCACTGGAACAAAATCAAAGCTGAAATACACACACACACACACACACACACACACAGAAAGAGACAGAGAAATGATGAAAAAATAACGGCTGTTCTGGAGCACAGGCTTCATGATAATCTGTGACAGCTTGATCTTAACATCCTTGAGCTTTAATGTCTTCATCTGCCAGGAGATAATCCAAACCTCCCAGTCTATTTAAATAAAATGCCTACTTAATGGGAATTACACAATATTTAATGTGAGGTCATTTCCTACTCTCTGATTCTCCTGAATGAGCTCAGTTAGCCTGTACCTACAGACTTGGACCATAACCCATGTCCTGATGATAGATTGTTCAAATCATTGGTAATTAAGATGCACCAGGAAGTGCCTAAGCAAACTAACATGAAATTATATAATCACCAACTGTTAAATAACTGACACTCAATGTAAACACAAAACAAGATAATGCCATGACAATGGATTAGTGCACAATCAACCACTAGATGGAACCAGAAGGAAAGTTAGGAGCAAGAACACTCCCCTAAAAACTGCCAAACCCACCGTGATGAACACAGATGATAAAATCCTCAAAAATTTCTAGCAAATCAGAATCAGCATTACATTAGAAAGATCATACACCATGACCAAGTGGGATTTATTCCAGGGATGCAAGGTTGGTACAATACTCACAAATCTATAAACATGATACATGACATAAACAAAATGAGAGAAAAAAATCACATAATTATATTGATCAATGAGATAAGGCTTTTTACAAAATCCAACACCCATTCTTGATAAAAACTCTCAGCAAAATGGGAATAGAGGGATCATACCTCAACATAATAAAAGCCTTATATGACAAACTTATAGCCAACATCATATTCAATGGGGAACAATTGAAACAACTTCCCTTAAGAACAGGAACAAGACAGGGATGCCCACTTTCACAATTTTTGTTTGACATATTACTTACTGGAAGTGCTAGCCGTAGTGATCAGACAAGAAGAAGGAATAAAAGGCAAGAAAATTGGAAAAGAAGACGTAAAATTGTCATTATTCACAGATGACATGATATTGTACATAGAAAACCCAAAAGACTCCATCAAAAATGTATTAGACTTAATAAATGAATTTGGCAATGTTGCAGGATATAAAATAAACACCCAGAAATCTATGGCTTTTTTATACACCAACAATGAACTCCCAGTAAGAGAAATTAAAAACACAGTTCCATTTACCATTACAACAACAAAAAGTTTAAGATACCTGGAAATAAACTTAGATAATGAGGTAAAAGACCTGTACTCAAAAGATTACAGAACTTTGAATATAGATATAGAAGAAGATATAAACAAATGGAAGAATATACCATGTTCATGGATTGGTAGATTCAACATCATTAAAATATCCATACTACCCAAAGCAATCTACAGATTCAATGCAATCCCCTTTAAAATACCAATGACATATTTCACAGATCTAGAACCAACGCTCTCCAAAAATTCATATGGAATAAAAAAAGACCTCGAATAGCTGCAGCAATCTTGAGAAAGAAGAAGAAAGCAGGAGGGATATCAATACAGGATATTAAGCTATATTATAAAGCTCCTGTTCTCAAAACTGCCTGGTACTGGCACAAGAACAGACATGTAGACCAATGGAACAGAATAGAGAATACTGAATTCGACCCAACCCATTATACTCAATTAATATTTGACAAAGGAGGCAAGAACATACAATGAAGTCAAGACAGTCTCTTCAATAAATGATGCTGAGAAAACTGGACAGATGCATGCAAAAAAATGAAAGTAGATCACAAACTTACACCATACACAAAAATAAACTCAAAATTGATAGACTTAAATGTCAGATGGGAAACTATACAAATCCTAGAATAATCCATAGGCAGCAAAATATCAGCTGTATGTCATAGCAAAATTTTTACTGATACATCTCCTAGGACAATGGAAACTAAGGGGAAAATAAACAAATGGGACTACATCAAAATAAAAAGCAAAAGAAACCATAAACAAAACAAGAAATCCCACTGCATGGGAGAACATATTTGTCCATGTTATATCTGATATGGGTTTAATCTTCAAAATTTATAGGGAACTCATACAACTTAATGAAAGGAAGACAAACAATCCAATAAAATAATGGACAAAGGACCTAAATAGACCTCTTATGAAAGAGGACATACAGAAGGCCAAGAGACATACGAAAACATGCTCAAAGTCACTAATCATCTGAGAAATGAAAATCAAAAGGACAATGAGGTACCATCTCACACATGTCAGAATGGCTATCATCAAAAAATCAATGAATGACAAGTGCTGGTGAGGATATGGAGACAAAGGAGCCCTCTTGCACTGCTGGTGCTGGTGGAAATGCAGACTGGTGCAGCCACTGTGAAAAACAGTATGGAGTTTCCTCAAAAAGTTAAAAATGGAACTGCCATTTGACTCAGTAATCCCACTTCTAGGAATATATTCCAAGAAACCAGAAACACCAATCAGAAAGGATATATGCACCTCTATGTTCATAGCAGCACAATTTCAAATAGCTAAAATTTGGAAACAGCCTAAATGCCCATCAGCAGATGAGTAGATTAAAAAACAGTGGTCCATCTATACAGTGAAATACTATGCTGCTATAAAAAAGAAGGAACTTTTACCATTTGCAAAAGCATGGATGGAACTGGAGAGCATTATGCTAAGCAAAATAAGGCAGTGGGAGAAAGATAAATGCCACATGATCTCACTCATATGTTGAATATAATGAACAATAAAAACTGATGAACTAAAATAGATCCAGAGACATAGAAGCATCAAACAGACCATCCGACCTCAGGGGAGAGGGGGAGAATGAGGGGAGAATGGCACGCCAGCAAGTGGAGAGTGGGGAGAGATCAACCAAAGTACTTATATGCATGCATCTAAGTGTAATCCATGTACACAGTCAGTCGGGGGAGTGAGGGCATATATGGGGGTGGGGGGTTGAGAATGAGTGGAGAGAGGACAATGGAGAAAAAGGATTCCTATGAAATACTTTAAACAATCTAATCTAATAAAAGAGTAGCATGCAAATTAACCATCACTCTGAGACACCTAAGCCACACCCACCAGGCAATCAGAGAAGCTGTATGCAAATTAACCCAGCCAAGATGGTGACTGGCATACATGGAGCTAGAGCAAACAGGAGGCTTCTGTTGCACCAGCCATGGAGTTGAAACTTCCTGCCTAGGCTGGCCAGGCCTCTGCTCAAGGCAACAATGTTTCAATTACAGAAGCCATGGAGCTGAAGCAAACAGGAGGTTTCATTGCCTGACTAGGCCTCCACTCAAGGCAACAAAGTTTCAATTATAGAAGATAAATAATCCCCAGAAACCTGATTCCAGCTAGCCTCGCTGGGATGTTGGGTCAATGGGAGCTGTGGGCAGCCTGAAAATGGCTCTCAGCTCCTCATTCAGGCTGGCCAGGCACCCCAGTAGACACCCGAACCCTGGAGGAACTGTGGGCAACCTGAAAAATAGCCCTCAGCCCCTCACCCAGGCTGGCCAGGCACGCCAGCAAGTGGACATCCCTCGAGGGGTTCCAGACTGCGAGAGGGCACAGGCGGGGTTGAGGGACCCCCCCAAGTGCACAAATTTTTGTGCACTGGGCCCCTAGTCTATACTAATAAAAGGGTAATATGCTAATTAGACCAGGTGACCAGATATGTTCTGGGCATCCAACTTCCAAACAATCAGGGGGTGACCAGGTCAGTAGGGGGGCAGTTAGGGGGCAACCAAGCTGACAGAGGG
>PVJC01022381.1:0-27382 GCA_004026665.1 Murina feae | reverse complement strand
CTTCTATAATAAAAGAGAAACATGCAAATTTGACCGTTACCACCAGCCAATCAGAGTGGCTGTATGCAAATTAACCCAGCCAAGATGGAGGCTGGCAGGGCGGCTCTGCACTGGGAGTCTCCTTGGCCGGCTGGCATAGCTGTGCCAGGTGTGTCAGCTCAGTGGGAGGGGGGGTCTGGCCTGGGGCCTCCTTGGGGCGTCCAGGAGCAGCTGTCCTGGGTCTGCTGCCTAGCTCCGACCCCGGGAGCCTCCGAGGGGTATCCAGGAGCGCCTGTCCCGGGTCCACTGCCTGGCTGCACCCCCTGGAGGCCTCCCCGGGGCATGCAGGAGCACGGGGCCTCTGCAGGGTGTGCAGGAGCAGCCGTCCTGGGTCTGCTGCCTGGCTTTGCCCCCCGGGGGCCTCTGCGGGACATCCAAGAACGCCTGTCCTGGGTCCACTGCCTGGCTCTGCCCTGGGGGCCTCCGCAGGGTGTCCAGGAACAACCATCCAGGGTCCGCTACCTTCATCCGCCCCCCAGGGGCCTCCACAGAATCCGAAGCCAGTCCGCTGCCCAGTTCCACCCTGGGTGTGTTTACTCAGCAGCAGGGCCCCACCGAGGGATTCTGCACCAGCATCCGCCCCTGGCTTGCCACCCAACTCTGCGTCAGGTGTGTCCCCTCAGCGGTGTGGGCCCACCAGGCGTGTGCAATCGTGGGCCCTCCGGTGGGAAACGTCCAGGCCTGCACTAATGGCTCTCAGCCCCTCACCGAGGGCACAGGCCGGGTGAGGGACCCCCACCCCCACCCCCCCAGTGCACAAATTTTTGTGCACCGGGCCCCTAGTGAAGTATATAAAAGTGTATAAATTATGGCTTCTGCACTTCACTATTTCACAGTGCAATAAAAAGATAAAGTGTAATAAAAAGATAAAGCCATTATATGGATGATGAGTATTATATGGCATTAATTAGCAGGAAGGTGATAAGGGGCTAATTATATCTCCCTAGAGAGAGTCAATGACTTTATAGGGAGGTGGTGGTGATTGAGCTGCATTTGGGGATGAGTAGGTATTTATCAAACGGAGAAGGAAGAGGAAGTTTCTGAGGCAAAGGAAGAACATTCTAGGCGAAGGGAGTGTGGGGTGGCCTGGAGCACAGGGTTTCGGGCAGTGATACTGGAATGGGAAGTAGGGCAGGCCTTGGTGTAGGGCATTTCTCCATAAGGCCATTGAACTTCATTATTCAGGCCGTTCTTGAGGTAAGAGCTGGCTAATGTTTTGTCTGGCTGTGGAAATTAAAGTCTAGGTGTGGTCAGTTTTGCTTCTAACATGATTTTTTTTGTCTGCCTAACGCTTTTGATGCTGATTCATGTTAATTGAAACAGATGTGTATTTGATACCATTGTAATTAACCTAGTTATTAATAACAAACAGCAAAGGAGCAAAGGGAAGGCCAAATAGCATAGGCATGCCGACCACACAAATAAAAATCATTCATTCTCCCGTGCGAATCTCAGAAAGTTATTTTTCTCAAGTATCATAAGGACCCCACTAGGAGATATTTTCATTTCTAGCTCTTTTCATCCATCCGTCCATCCATCCATTCATATTTATTATGAGGAATTGGCTTAAGCCATCCATATAGAGGCTGAGCAGTCCCTTGATGTCTGCAAGCTGGACACCCAGGAAAACTGGAGATGTAATTTGTTCAAGTCTGAAGGCCTGAGAACCAAGGAAGCTGACAATGTAAAGCTCAGCCTGAGGGTCAGGAAAGGTTGTCCCAGCTCAAGCAAGGGGGCAGGAAAAGAGGGAGCACGTTCTTCCCTCCTCCAACTTTTGTTCTGTCAGGCCCTCGATGGATTAGATGATGCCCGTCCAGCCCTAGGGAAGGCAGTCCACTACTGAGTCCACAGATTCAGGTGCACATCATCCAGAACCACTGTCACAGCCACACCCAGAAATGTTTCATATGGGCACCTGTTGGCCAGTCAGGTGGACACAAAATTAACCATCACATTTAGTATCATTTTGGGTTGTGTAAGGAATCCTGAAAGCCTTCCTGTTTCATAAGTATACGTTTAATTGTATTAAAACTTCTCAAACTTGTTAAGGAGAGAGGCTCAGGTCACTTGTAAAAGGGGAGCACACTGTTCACTGTGCTCCCCTTTCTCTTTGACCCTCAGGATGGCTTCTGTCACCCATCTATCCCTGTTCTTTGTGTAGCTCACTGTCCTCCCTCCTCCACGTCCCTCAAATCACTGCTGTGTCTCCAGGACCAAGAGGCCCTTTCCTGCTCCGTAAGGAAAAGCATACAATGCCTAAGTCATTTCTCAGCATTTCCCACAGCACCTGGGGCTCCACAAAGCAGGAATGACTTAAGCCTGGGCATGTCCCAACTACATGAGCTAGAGTGTAACACACTAAAGGCCAGACCTGGGGGACGCTGTGGAAAGCCATCACACGCCACCTAATCCTTACTGACCATTTCTGCTCTAGAATGAAGAGGACTCTACCAGAGCAGTGTTTCATACCCCCTTCCGTACCACCCCACAGGAAGCCACCCCACAGGAAGCCACCCCACAGTCTCTTCCAGCTCAGCCTGTCTGTCATCCTTCCTTTGTTTGTTTTTTACTTTGAGGGTACATTTTAAAGCAGGGGGAGGGGGGAGTGGAGGGAGAGAAGGGGAATAGTGAAACAAGGAAGGACTTAGCATAGAAGAAGCAACAGGAGAGAACTAGGCAGGGCTGCTTTAGCTCACTGGGAAGTTAGAGAAAACGGGGCCTTGGAGACAGGTTCGGGGGTGAGCCCAGACGAGCTGCCTCTGCCCGTTGCTCCCCAGGTTGCAAGTCTCCTGGGTCCCTTAGAGGTTAGGAGATGCATGCCTGGGGGGGTGGGGGGGAAAGAAGAGGGGGGAGGGAGAGGCCTCTCTGGAGGGAGAAGGTGCCTTGTCACCCTTTCTTGCATCGATCCTTGATGTCCTTGAAGCAGAAATGGGCAAAAGAATTGGATTATATTCATCTATGACTTCATAATTAATCCTACTTTTAATAAAAGCCCTATATCCTTGCTAAAGAACAAGACATGGGTTGTAAACCTGAGTTTCTCAGCCTCAGCACTGTTGATATTGTGGGCTGGACACTGTTGTAGGGGGTCGTCCTGTGCACTGTACCACGCTCAGCAGAACTCCCGTCCTCTACCGGTGAGGTGCCAGTAGCATCCCTCTTCCCAAGTTATGACGATCAAAATTGTCATCAGACACAGCCAGATGTCCCTGTGGGGAAAAATAGGCAAGTAGAGGAAGCTCAGAGCTGGAGAACTGCATCCCCAGAAAGGCAGGTAACATGCAGACAGGGCCTCTCCTCCCTGGTTGTTCTCAGCTACTCCAGGCCGTTCACATTCCCAAGCTGTCAATCAGGCT
The DNA here is from genome assembly GCA_004026665.1 of Murina feae. NCBI lineage: Eukaryota > Metazoa > Chordata > Mammalia > Chiroptera > Vespertilionidae > Murina > Murina feae. Next base: position 23,987 of record PVJC01022381.1, on the reverse strand, counting down.
AAGCTGCCCCCAGTGGAGAAGCACTGGTATAAACATGGACCTTGGCGTACTTACGTTTTTTCTTTGAAGTGATGGAAAATAACTCTTCGTGAAGAGAATATTATCTTATCTGATATATTATCCTTTGAATATTTCAGCGTTTCCACCTATTAATCTCACGATTGTGTACTTTCGAGAATAAAATATCTCTTCTCTCTCTTTTTTTAATAAAACAGTATGCAAGCATTGAGAAAAATGGGGAATTTTTCATGTCTCCCAATGACTTTGTCACTCGCTATTTGAACATTTTTGGAGAAAGCCAGCCTAATCTAAAGACTGTGGAACTTTTGAGCGGTGTGGTGGATCAAACCAAAGATGGGTATGTTTATTTCTTATTATCTCACGTAATATTGTTGTTGGAAACAGCTTTCTGTTGCTTTAAAGATTAGGAAGTCTGCATACACTTCTCATCTCTTAAGAGCATTTTCTCTACCTATTACAAGTAATACATTATTTTAGAAATAATAACTTCAATATTTCCTCCAGCATTTGTATCACAGCTGGGGATTTTGCATATGTATTTTTTTTATACAGCTTAAAGAACTATTTATGCTTTCATGGGACTGTTGTAGTTGATAAGTGGTATGAAGATATCCCAGAGTGTTTATATTAATGTTGGTATTTTTCAAAGGAACTGTAAAATTGTGAGCAAATATAAAACATAGCTCTAAGAATATAACTTTTCTCTACTATTTCCCTCTGCTCCAATAACTTTTAAATCTAACATGTGATTAAATGCTACTAGTAACGGACTGAATAATATGATTCCAAATCCTCATGAAAAGCGTGCTAACTAAGCTGGAATAGAAAGACCGAACCATCTAAAATTCAGTAGGACACTCGGCAAAATGCCTCGGGATTGTTTTTCCTGCCAGCCTTCTTGGTTTACATTTTAAACAGGAGTCTTGCCTAAGCTGTCTAGGATTGCAGTCGGCTTTTATCACAAAGTGCCGAAGTTTGGACTCTGCACCCTTTCTAATACGAACACCAGTGTCCCCTCATAGCCAAATATAACCTACAGGAACCAGCCTCTCTGTATAGACTGTGGTGGGCCTCCCAGCCTTCCACTCTCGCTGCTTGCCAGCACCTACCCCGTTGACAGAGCAGTTACCTGCCATTCTGGGGTGGCTTTTTCTGGCTCTGTGCCTTCATCTGTCACGTGTCTGATTTTCCCACATGCATTGGTTTGAGATACAGCCAAAGTGAAATTCGTTGATGTACCGTGAATGCCCTCTGTTCTTACCAGCACTCCCCTTTTCTTAGTTATCTATCAGTTGTCCCATCACTCATAGAAATAAGATGCTCAGAGTGGCAAGGAGTGGGGAGGGCATCGGCAGTTACACTTCCTGTTGTATCCTGGAGGATGGCTGGGTTATGCCTTCTCTCTCTCATCCAATAGCAGTTATTGGGGTTACTTCTGTTTCTATCTCCACCCCAAGGTGGGGGTCATTGCTAGGTGGTACAAGGAGAGGCTGAAATATATTTCATTCTAGTCCACTAAAGCTAAAGCTAGATAGGACATAGAATTAGTCTAGCAAACAGTTTTTTTTTTGGAGAAAATTTGGTCGCTTCCATACCTTCTGTGTTAATGATTTAGACAAAGGGTAACCAATTTGTGCAACATAAATTATCTGAATCAGTGATTAAGATCTTTTTCTGTTTCTTACTTGATAGTTTAAAATTTTTTAAACTACACAAAGATTGGAAGAATGCAATGAACACCCAATGTATGCCGTTCATCTGAGTCGACTGACCGTTAACAGTTTTCCACCTTTGTCCTCTCCTTTTACATCCATACTGTCTGCACACAAATGTGCACACACATAATTTCCTTTTTTGGCTGGATTATTAAACTGTAAATTGCAGCCATCATGAGACTTGAGCATTTATCTTCTAAGACTAAGAATATTCTCCTACACAACCGCCACACTATGATCATACCTAAGAGAATTAATAATCACGCTAAATAACATTTTATAGGCAATCCATTTTCAAATATGCCAGATCTCGCTGTCCACCTCCCCTCTCAAATGCCTCATCTCCTTTTTCTAAAATCCAGAATTCAGTTGAGGTTTTTATATTACATTTAGTTTTTCTCTCTCTCTCTCTCTCTCTCTCTCTCTCTCTCTCTCTCTCTCTCTCTGTTAATCCCCACTAGAGGATTTTCCCATTAAATTTTTTTTTTTGACAGAGTGGAAGGGAGGGATGGAGGAGGGAGAGAGAGAGAGGGAGAGGGAGAGAGAAACCAATGTGAGAGAGAGACATCAATTGTTTGTCTCCTTACCGGGGCCCAGAATGTACATGCTCTTGACAGGGAATCGAACCCTTGACCCTTCAGGGTGTGGGCCAATACTCTACTATTGAGCCACACTGGCCAGGGCTATATTCATCTAGAACAGATCCTTGCCTCTTAATTTTTTTTTTTTCATGACATTAACGTTTAAAATCCTGGCCCAGTAATTTTGTTGAAGGTCCCACATTCTGGACTTGTCTGATTTTTTCTTCACGCTTGCCTGTTAAACTTTGGGGTGCAGATTAGGACAGACTCTGTACTGCCTGCTGTATCTTCTCAGGAGGCACGCTGTCCAGCATTGATGATTGTGAGTTTGATCAGTTGCTAACGATGGTATCCACTAGATATTTCCATTGTATGGGGCTGTTTTTGTTTTGTAATTAGTATATAGAATACTTTGAGAATGTGTGGATGTCTTCTTTCATAGCAACTTTTCACCCCATAATTTCAGCATCCATGATAATCCTTTTCTGAATCATTTATTACATTGGCATTTGAAAAATGGTGATTAAAAAAAAAAATCCCATCTTTATTGTTTGCCATTCTGTGGTAAGAAAAGCTTTCTTACCTCCATTACCTTTTCTTTCTCTCTTCACTTTTTATCAGTCCAAATTCATGGTTTGTTTATTTTAGCTGCAACGTATTATAATCTATTACTGTTATTCCCTTAGATGCTAAAATTGTCACAGTGTGGTCAGTGGGTGTCCTTTCGGGCTGGCTCGTGTCCCTTTAGCCTTTGAGTGCTCCTTGCTTTTGGCAAATAAGATGCTCTAGGCCCACCGTGAGTTTTCCTCCCTCGGACTTGGAAATCGCTATTTTCTCTAAGAAGCCCTGATTCTTTTTAAATCGGAGTGGTACTTAGAAGCAAAAATGGAGCACTGGCTTATTGTCACTAGAGTGTTACTGCATCTCTTTCTTTTCAGTGGGAAGAGCTGGGAAATACACTTTTAAAAAGTCAAAAGTTCATAGTGACATTTCCTATTTAAACTTAGCATGATAGGATTTTTCTGTCTTTTATTTTCTATTTCAGTGAGCATTTTGGTTTCTAATTAATGTATTTATGGGCATTAATTTATATAATTGTAATACTTTCTAATGTACTTTGCCTTCTTTTCCATCCTCACCCCCATTCACTTTTTCTATTTCTTTTTACATGTATACCCTCCGAAAACATAGCCTTAAATTCATTAGATGTAACAATGTCACATACATTTTACCTATAGAATAGAACATAACATAATAAAAATAACATATTTTTTCACAAGCTTATAACACATCTGAAATGTCGGCTTTATTTTCCTGGTTTCACAGATAAGGTAGCCGAGGTGCTCGGCAATCAGGCAGTTTTCTGCCAAAAGGTGTCCGGGCTTGTCTGGCTGCAAAGACCTTGACCTTTCCCATGTTTCCAGCCGCCTCTTCTCTCGTAATCTCACAACCCTCTTTAACCTGACATTTTCTTTCAGGTTTCGTGTTATCTTAAACCCCAGTGTTTCACTGTGACAGAGAAAATCTCCCATGGCCTCAATTGGTTGCCCTCTGGCTAACTGTCCCCCGCCAGTTGCAAATACAGAGTAAGAGTGAACGTCTCAGTTTCCAAAGGGAAAACAAAACAGCCACCCATAATCTTATCTTGACTCAGGTATTGGGAACGTTGTAGTATCTTCCATGATTTGTCAACGTGCATCGATATTTTTCATAATTTGAATCCACATTAATTGTAATTCTCTTTTGTAATCTTTTAGACTGTATCAGTTGATTTTCAGATTTCTGTATGCTGTTCATATGAACAGTGCTAAATAGCTTCAACATTTTCTATCAAATTAATGTACACTGCTTTATGAAATTCTGCTCTTACAGAGGTATTTCAATTTCTAGTTTTCTGAAATAGATAATATTGGAGAGAATATTTCCCCCCTCCCCCTCTTTTCATTTAACTATTTCCTTAGAGAGAAATTCGAAGAGAGAGATTCCTGGGTCTAAGAATAGAAGTAATTTATAGCTCACCATGTATGTTACGGTAATTCTTTCCAAGGGGACTAAGCAAATTGAAGAACTTACTCGAGTTACTTAAGCTTACTGAGCTAGTCGGGCCAGTGTTCGAGGCTAGGCCTTCCCAAGGCCCATTCAGATGTTCACGTACCATTTTCCCTAACCCTGATCCTGACCCACAGCGCCTCAGCATTTACTTCACGGGTAGGTATAATCACACATCTGTTCTCAATGAAAAACTGCAGTGCCTTTCTTTCCCCTTTCTTTGGAAGCCAGCATTTGTCAAGTTCACAAATCTCAAATCATCGTCCCTAATCAAACACTCTTCCTTGAGCCATTGTGACCACAGAGATTGGAGTGATGTGGCCACAAGCCAGGGACACCTGGGGCTACCCAAAGAAGAGGCAAGAAAGGATTCTCCCCTGAAGCATTTCCCTTTGTGGAAAGAGTGGCCCTGCTGGCACCTTGATTTCAAACTTCTGCTCCCTAGAACTGTTACAGGATGAACTTCTGTTTTTTTAAGCCACTCCATTGTGGCACTCACTGTGTTGTAGCAATCCTAGGAAATGAATACCCTCACATAGCTATTTTCTCTGGGCGATTAGAAAGCCTGTGGTTGCAAAGAATTGATTGGGGACAGAGACCAACCAGCCTGATTCCCCCCAAGCAGCTTTTTTTTCTAGTGGTGTGGTAGCTTTTGGCTATATCTAGGCATTTTCTAGGCAGAGACCCCTGCGTACTGCTGCACAGTGTCTCCGTGAGAGTACGGCCCCCTTCTGAAGGCGTCACCCTCGCGTAGGGTCGGGCTGAACTCTAGGCATGGAAGTTAAACACCTGTGCACTGCATGGGCTTCCCGGAAAGGGGTCCCGCTTATCTGGGGCACTCTTGGTTCTCATTTAATGTTTTATGCAGTTGGGACTTGGTCAGCCTTCCATGCTGTGAGCTTCTTCCAGGTGCTGGCCGGTCTGCCTTCAGCAGCTGTTTGAGAACCTCCTCTCTGTGCCTCCTCTGTGCTGTGTGTCGAGGATGACCGGTCAGTGGAAGCACCACGGTGTCTCCTTGGACCTCCTTATTTACTGGAGCAGACAGCTGTTAATCCGAGAACCACCAAGAAACATGAACTGTTGTTGTGATAAGTGTTGTGAAGGAGAGACGAGGTGGGAGAGACAGTTCAGGGAAGGGGGCTTTGTGCTGTCTGGGAGGTCAGGAACAATTTCCCCAGGATGAGTGACATTTGAACTATAGGAGTTTGGGTGGGTGATGGGCAGTGTGTGTGTGTGGGACGGGGGGTGGAGGGTCAGGGGTGGTGAGAAGGCAGAGCATTGCAGACCGGACTGGCAGTTTCCAAGGCCATTGTCACCGTCAGAAGTGCACAGGCTGGTGTGGCCCCAGTGTGGAAGCCGCAGGCACCGGTGGTGGGAGAGCGAGGCCGGGCAGGACTATGTGGGAACGTGTACATCATAGAAGGATTTGGGAGTCTTTGAGCGCTGGAGAGCCATCAGAGCATAATTTGAGTCGGGATCAGCAGCATTTGCCTTCGCTAAGGCGCGCTCTGTTAATTTCACTGTTCCTCACCCCTCCCTTCTAATTGCCTGTTGAGAGGAAACTTGGAATGTCCAGGCTTGGAAGCCTTTTGTTTGATGGGGGTCCCCGGCCAGGAGGGCTTGTCACAGCATCTTGGGGGAGGAGGGGGAGGAGGAGAGAGGGTCTCTAAAGCCTTCTCGGGTCCCCTCACCTTAGCTGAAGAGTGTGGATTCTCTGCTTGCTGTTGGATTTGTTTGTGTGGTTTTGATGTTTTTTAAATTTAGTTATCCATATGATTTTATTTAAAATAGGACTGAAGCTTTCTTTGTTTATCATCTAAGTGTAATTTTCATACATTGTTCACACAGCTATCTCCTAAGAGCAAGGTAAGAGTAAAGATTGTGAGTAGGTCCCTGTGTTCAAGCAAACTTGTTTCTGTTTGTGGTGTGGTTTTGGTATTAACTGATGCTTATTAGAGAGGTCTTGTGCTCAAAGGCTGTTTCCACTACTATTTGATGTCCTCACCTGGAAAGATGAAATGGGGCCTGAATAGTCCGGAGGGTTGGGCGCCTGGCCTCCTGGGCTCAGGATGCTCACTGGCTGTCACAGGTCCAATTCCTGCGCGTGTGGAGTGGGCGCTGGGTGGCTCTGGCTAACCGGCTTGCTAGGATCACATACACATTGACCACAAAAACGTTTTCTATTTCAAGTGTTACGCATGGGGTGAAAGGCCAACCTATTTCTTTCTCTGCAATCCACGATGAAACAAAAGTTGGCTCTTCTCTGCAAAAGGGCATGTCAGGAATTCTGGTCTCCCTCCCTTCCTCCCAACCTCCCTCCCTCCCTCCTTCCTCACCCAAGGATATTTTTCCATTGATTTTTTAGAGAGAGTGGAAGAGACAGGGAAAGACAAAGAGGGATATTGATGTGAGAGAAACACATCGATTGGTTGCCTCCTGAACACACCTGACCAGGAGGCAACCAATCGTGTTACCCGGCTGGGGTGGGTGTGGGGCAGGGGGGAGGCAAGCCTGCAAACGAGGTACGTGCCCTTGACTGTAATTGAACCTGTGACCTTCGGTCCACAGGTCCACAGTCTGGACTTCATTCACTGAGCCGAACCTGCTAGGACAGGAATTCTGGTTTCTTAATGACAAGCTGACATGTCCATCTTATTACGTTGACAGCACCCATTTTGTTGAATCAAAATGGTAGTAATGGAGTCAGGATCCACAGGTAATTCCTTTCTATTCCAAGTAGTAGAGACTCAGACCTGGGACAAATCCCATTTTGAGGCAGGAGGAGTAAAGGTGCCAAAGAAGAAAAGATGAAAAAGAAATCTAGGGTTTCACAATGTGTGTCTGTATCAGTAAAGTGTGTTGTCTGCCTTTTCCGTGTTTGCTATTTATCCTTCTGAGAAAACAAACAACACAGCCTTTTAAATGCTTCCCAAGGTGGAGGGTCATAGAAGGTTGTTGATAATAAAATCATTTTCATATACCTGCTTGCGCTTTGGGAGGCTGTGGCGATGGAATCCAGGCCCTGGCCACATGCTGGGAGCTAATGAGGTTTACAGTGACAGTACTTAAAGGGTATTAGGGGATGTATTGAGACATCAGCAGTGCACAGCCTGAAATACTCATCCTCTGTCCAATATAGTCCAGAATCAACACGAGGAGTTCTTCCACGCTGCTGACAAGGCACATTTTCTGCACTTCTAGATTTCTGCACACAGGTTTCAGATAAACACATGACATTCATAAACTATAGAATTAAGCAAAGGCATCTTTATTTAAAAAAAAAAAAAACTTGATCATAATCACCAGCCGTCACCTGCAAAGCTTAAATTTTCTTCTTAGTCATCAGACTCCCAAATTAATCTCCCAAAACAAAAAGCCTCATTAGCAGCTCTCATTGAATCAGTGTTATTTTTCTTCTTTCTCTCAAGGTGTCTGATTAACCCCCTTTCTTTTTGCATTACTCACTTTGTGTTAATATTTGATGTCTGAAATCTAGGGGGGTGCGTGCAATGTGGTGGCTAGACGCTGTCTGCAAGGAGTAAATTAAAAAAGAATTAAAAAGGTTTATATTATGTCGCTGGAATATTAGACAACCTTTAGGAATGTCAGGTGCCTGGGTTTAGTTTTCTTTTTAATTCCAGAAAGGGTTGATTAATGACGAGGTGCTGATTTCACTTCTCATTCATATGTAGGACAGCCCTCCTCCTCCCGCCCCTGCTTCTGCATACAATCCAGGCCCTTTTGAGAGAGTTTTGCCATCAAGGAAGGGTGAGAAGTGGGGCTCTAGTTGGGGGTGGGGGGGGGGAGAGGGGGAAGGTGAAAGAAGGGTTTTTTAAAGGTGGCTAGATAAACGTCATGGATGCTGTTGGGGTTGACTCTGTAGGAGAGGAAAGGAAGTACTTCCAGGGTATTGTCTGCGAGGGAGTGGCCTCCTGTGAGAATACAGAGAGGTCATACAAAACAGCTGTTCTCAAAGTGTGGGCAGTGGCACCCGGGAATTTCTGAGACCTTTTCAGGGAGCCCTGTGATCAGAACAGTTTATGATAATGTTAAGTTGTGATCTGCTGTTGTCCCTGTGCTGTACTTGACAGGACGGTCCTAAAATCACTGGTAGGTAGAACTGCTGGTGCCCGGACATCAATCGCGCAGTGCCAGCAAGCCAGTCTGAGCATCACTATATTCCTCTCCAGCTCACGCTCACAGTGACAGCGGTCCTGACGGTGAGGATGCTCATTCCGCCTCAGAATGTTTCTGAAGAAGCAGTAAAAATCATAGATTTTCATTCAGTCTCACCCTCGAGTACACGTCGTTTTAGAATTCTCACTGCCCTGTGACGGTTGTCTGAGGAAGTGAACTTGGACTGTTGTTTTGAGTTGCTAGCTGCGTTAGTCATTTTCCATATCATGGAACATCCTTTTTATTTGAAAGAATTAAAATTTGGATGTGACAGCTTCCCAATACTTAAAGATTTTTTTAACATGATAAGTGATGATATTAATGATGCGACTTTTTAATATAGGGTGATGAAATCTGCCAGCATTTAGAAGATCTACATAACTTAGGGAAAAAGATATTTTCCAGTTGACCAACACATGGTCTCATGCATGGGGTAAAAAGTCTATTCAGAGTGCAGGCTAGACGCATGGATTTTAATAAAACAGAATGGGAAAAGTTCACGGGTACAGTTTCAGATTCCACATGGCAACTGGTCCTTAAGAAACTACCACTTTTGGGGACGTGGTGTTGTATCATAGAAGAATATCCACTATTGTCTAAAACGGCCATTAGAATACACTGCCTAACTGTGGTCTGTGTAATGCTGGGATCTCTGTCTCCTTCATCCAACACAACACATTACAGAAATTGAACGTTAGCTGCCTTCCATTAAGTCAGACATTTGAGAGATTTGCAAAGACATAAAACTGCTTTTTTTTTTTCTCACAACATGTTTTAGAAAATAGTTGTTTTACTTTAAAAAACATTTTTATTGATTTTAGAGAGAGAGAGAGGAAGGGAAAGAGAAAGAAAGAGAAACAGAAATTTGTTATCTCACTTACTCATGCATTCATTGGTTGATTCTTATATGTGCCCTGACCAGGGATCAAACCCTCAACCTTGGCCTATGGGGACAATGCTCCAACCACCTCAGTTACCTGACTGGGATGAAAAGCATTATTTTCAAACAAATATGTTATTTATATTGCCATATAAAAGGTATATTCACCTTTTAGTGAATTAATAAATACTTTTTAAATTTATCAGCTCTAATTTCTTATGTATGATCTTATAGCGATGGCCCACATAAATAAAAGCTCTGAGGACAGTAATTCATAAGCATGTAAAGGGGTCCTGAAATCCAAAAGTTTGAGAAATGCACCCTGGCCAGTTGCTCAGTGGTTAGAGTGTTGGCCTGTTGACCCAAGGGTTGTGGGTTTGAATCCTGCTCCCAGTCAGGTTGTGTGCGGGGGGAGGCAATCAATTCAAGTGTCTCTCTCACATCGATATTTCTCTCTCTCTCCCCACCCCTCCCTTCCACTCTCTGAAAAGCAATGGAGAAATACCCTCAAATGGAGGATTAACGAAAACACAACAAAAAAACCCCACAAAAGTTTGAGAAATGCTGAGCTAGAAAAGTGGAAGAGTGGCCCTAGCCAGTTTGCTCACTGGATGGAGCGTTATCCTGTGGACTGAAGGGTCCTGTGTTTGATTTCAGTCAAGGACACATACTTGGGTTGCGGGCTCGATCCCCAGTAGGGGGCATGCAGGAGGCAGCTGATCAATTATTCTCTCTCATCATTGATGTTTATATCTCACTTTCCCTCTCGGAAATCAATAAAAATATATCTGTACTAATCTTTGTAATACTTTATGTAATAAAAAAAGAAAAAAAGAATAAAATATAAAAAAATATATTAAAAAAGTGGAAGCATGGATGGAGTATAGGGTGAAGATGTAGATGTAATAGTGGGATTTGGAGGAAGTTTTCTTATGATTGCCCTGGTTTTTCTGTGGGAAATAGATGAGAGGGAAGATGCGAGTTGAGGTATTTGCAGTTGGAGGAGAAAGAAGAATATACCAAGTAGTCATCTAGAAGTGGGATAGTGAATAGACTTGGTTGCTGGGCGGACCCACTTGAGGGCTCACCAGAGGGGTTTGTGGTCACGACATTTTAAGGCAGCTGTGAGCTTTCCAGCGAGTTCATCTGCTTAGCTCCTGAGGTGGAGTTGGAAGTGCTTGGTGTAACCAGGTTGAGAGCTTCGCCAATGAATAATAATTCCGTGTGGGAGAAGTGCCAGGGGGGTAGGTGCTTGTAATGATTGACTATAAACTTCATCGTGATAAGGGGCAAAGAGGGGACCTCGGAGTAGGAGGCAGTGAGAATGTGGGAAGCTTATTGAAGTGTAGGTTCCAGAGCAGTGGAAGGTTGTTGGGGTATAAGAGGGAGTGAGCAGGAAGACGAGAAGATCGTGGCCAAAAAGTGAGATGCAAGAATTTGAAAATAAGGATGTATTGTAGTTACCGGTAATGGCAAAAGTCTAGAGTCTAACCATGGGAGTGGGTGACTGCAAAGAGATGGAGAAAAGATCATTGAAAGAGAGGAATTCAAGTAATCAGAAGGCTGAGGTGTTTGAAGGATTAATATATTGAAGGGTAGGTGTATGAAAATACTAAGAATTAAGATAGGAGTAGGATTGGAGAGTGTGTCACTTAGCCGGAAATTAAAACATAGTTTGTGATACAAATCAGGACATCTTAGGTGACAGAAACAAAGAGGGGTGCTGAGTGACAGAGTCGGATGATGTGAGTTCTTAAAACTGGGGTGAAGACAGAAGGATTGGGGGATGCTCTGAAAGAGGGAAGGAGAAGGAGGAGGAGCCTATGCTGCTCAAACCTGGTGCAGCCAGGACTGCAGAGCAAAGTCGCCCTCTGTTTAAGAGGGGGCTGCGCAGGAAGCATTGTCCTCAAGCAAGAGCCAGGTACTGGTTAGAGCAAGAATGTGGAGGGTCATCTAGACGATTCCTCTGAAAGGCATTACCTTCAGCACACGGATCGAGCATGTGGTTTTGCTTATCGTGAACTGTGAAATCTCGAGGGCACAGTGCAAGGGATTCTGGGGGATGGTGACAGAAGAGGGGACGTGCAGGGCCCCATGGGGATTAGGTACAAAAGGTAGCCAGGGGGTCTCAGGTTGCCAGTGAAGTCCACGTGCACAGCATAAAGGACACAAAGGGCTTAGTCCTGGTGGGCTTCGGATGATGTGCACTGGGAGATAAGGGTCTTTGCAGAGAGGCAAGGAAGTCTGGGGAGGGGCAATTTTGTTCCTTGAAGAACTTTTAAATAAAAATATTCTTTGGGATTGGAGTTCTGCTGATGTTTTCTTCCTAGATGCTTGGACTAAAGGATGAAGGAAGCAAATAGTTACTGACCACATAGAAGATTCCAGATCTGGTGCTAACAATTGCCACCCATTTTCTTATTTAATCCTCATAAATCCTTAAGATAGGTACTTTCACCCGTCACTGCCAGAGGGTGATGCAGAGTTAATAATTTGCTCCAAGTTGTATAGCTAGTGAACTAGAATTTGGACCTAGTTTTTAAAAAGTATTTGTACCCAACCTGCTCTCCCATGAGCTTTCTGTGTAGAGAGAATATTAAATATAGAGCTTTGGCTCAGCCGGCGTGGCTCTGCGGTTGAGCACTGGACTATGAACCAGGAGGCCAGTTTGATTCCTGGTCAGGCAGCCGATCATTGATTCTCATCGTTGATGTTTCTATCTGTCCCTCTGCCTTCCTCTCTGAAATCAATAAAAATACATATTTAAAACATAAATCTTTGCATGAGAAATTTGTATCTGTCTTTGCTTAAAAGCTATGATGCACTTTGCAAGTTTCTTAGCCTCTAAGACTAACTATTTGGCCAATGTGGAAGTGCTCCCCCAACTCATCCACACCCACAGACTTAGGGAGCACGGTTGCCACATTCCTCACAATTTTTTAAACCTAGGAATCGTTTTTGGAATACTTTCCCTTTTAGTATTCTTACACTTCAACCTTGAGGTACTATTGCACACGTATTCTCAGAATACTGTATTATTATAGTAACATAAGCCCTTCTTTATTATTCCAGGCATGTGAAGGTGGTCCGAAAATGTTTGAAAGCAAATACTGCTCCTTCCCACATTCCTTGTTTGTTGTCTGCTCTTACTTTATCTTCATCACAGGTATTTAAGACTCAACTCTAGCCTGGGTGATAGGGCTCTGTGGTTGAGCACCGAACTTTGAAGCAGGAGGTCATGGTTCGATTTCTGGTTAAGGCACATCCTCGGATTGTTGGTTCGACCCCCAGCGTGGGGCTTCCTGGGGGCAGCCGATCAATGATTCTCTCTCTTCTTTGATGCTTCTGTCTCTCTCTCTGAAATCAATAAAAATATATTTAAAAAACAACAACTCATAACTAAATTGGAAAGGAAGGGAAATCACGTGTAAGTTCTGTTTCTTGGCTACTTGCAAATCTATTCCTCTAACAATGTGAGTGTCATAGGCACGGGATGTGGCTGTTGCTTAAATTAAAAGGCTTGTGCTAAGCTGTGAGGTGTTACTGAAGTGAAACGTGAGGGGAGTTAGTGCCTATTACTTTCCCATTGATTGTGGCGTAATTGTCAGTGAGTCACTTCCTACTAAATAGAGTGAGAGTCTCAGATGAGATTTAATGAAGGTTTTTAACTTTCACAGACATTGTAGAATAACTTAGTATCTGAATTAAAGGGTATATGGTAAGGTAACATGGTTTTGTGTTACAAATGGAGAGAACCTCAATATTTGAGAAACCTGGGTTAATTTCATATTATTAATTCATTTTGTAGTAGGCAGTTAGACATGAGCAGAGCAAGGACGATGGGCCAGGTACAGAAAGTCACCAGGGCGGAAAGCCTCAGGGGCCTGGTATCAGGCAAAACTAGCCTATCGCCTATCATGTGGTTTGGAACCCCTGACCTTTCATTTCCCTGGTCAGAGGTTGAGACCTCCCCTGGCCTTTCCTCCGTTGGCATGTTGCTAGTTACGTGTGGAAACAAACAAGGGGGGCAGAGAATAGCCCGTAAGCATTAAGCTCCCAGGACAATGAGGTTCTGACCCATAGCTATGCCATAGCAGACATCTGGACCAGCTGCTTTGACTAACGACCCCCTGCCCTGGCTCCCACCCATCAGTAGAGACCAGGACCCTGGAAGGACACACCTGGAAAGCTGATGAATGAATATTCTGTTGAGGTCCCCTGAAGACCAGGACTCAGCACTGCTCTCTGTGGAGCACACCAGCAACTTTCCCAACCCTGTTCCCGCAGACCCACTTCCCTTGCCTCATTCTTTCTTCTAAGCTCCAGGGGCCCTTCTTTTGTCTCTCTAAATGTTTCCCAAGCCCTTTTCACCTACTACTCACTTCTTCTACCTGTGTGACTTTCTAAATAAGCTTTCTCTTATAGTTTGAGTCTTGGCTCTGAATTCTTTCCTAGTCAGAACTCAAGCACCAAGGTTGCTGAGCCAAGGTTTGGTCTGACCCCATGGGCTAACACTTGGTGCTGTTCTCGCTACCAACAGTTTAACGGGTATGTCTTGGCACATAGTTCTGATGTAACAAATAGACAATGTAAACCAGTAGATGTGTATGATATGGAGGCAGCTATCTACTAAAGCAAAGGAGGGTTTTTAGAAACCACTATCAGGCAACTATCTGTGCTTCTTACTTTTGGGTTGTCATTGCTTTTGGGTCTTTTCAATGGGAGAAAAAGTTTTCAGTTCATACTGGAATATTGATTTCAAAGTTAAACAATTGACAAAATTAAATTCAAAGTATTTTTAATTACTTACATCTTTATTCTTTCAGTGGAAGTCTTGGTTTCCAGCAGCATTTACATATTTAACACAACTGGTCCTCTCCTGCAGGCCTGGGTCCCCCCCAACTCTCCTCCCCTGCAGGCCTGGGTCCCTCCCAACTGCCCTGTCCTGTAGGCCTGGGTCCCTCCCAACCGCCCTCCCTTGCTGGCCATCTTGTGATGGCTATCTTTGACCACATGGGGGCAGCCATCTTGTGATGGTCAATTTGCATGTTACCCTTTTATTATATAGGATTGGTATGTATGTATGTTCATGTTTATATTTATCTCCCTATTTATACCCAAAGGCAGGTATGCAAGCTTTCTAAATTATATAGAGTCCTGGTGCATGAGATTCATGCACTGGGGATGGGGGGCCCTCAGCCCAACCTGTGACCTCTTGCAGTCCGGGACCCCTCAGGGGATGTCAGACATCCCACTCACAGTCCAGGACCCCTAGCTCCTTACTGCCCGCCTACAGCAGAGGCGGGAGAGACTCCCACCACTGCCACTGCACTTGCCAGTAGTAAGCCTGGCTTCTAGCTGAGTGGCACTCCACCTGTGCGAGTGCACTTACCATCAGGGGACAGCTCCTGCATTGAATGTCTGCCCCCTGGGGGTCAGTGTGCATCATAGTGACCAGTCATTGGGCGTTCAGTTGATTTGCATATTATGCTTTTATTATATAGGACTAGAGGCCCAGTGCACCAGTGGGGTCCCTCGGCCTGGCCTGGGCTAAAACTGGCTCTCCAACATCCCTGAGGGGCCCGGATTGTGAGAGGGCGGTTCTCAGGTGATGCACCCTGGAATCAGGCTCCCTCCTCTCTGGTTCTAGGTGCATCACTGAGTAGTGTAGCTGCCAAGTCACCACAACTCGGCAGGTCCTGCATTGAGCGTCTGCCCCCTGGTGGTCAGTGCACATCATAGCTACCACTCAAACAGTTGAAATGTTGGATGGTTGCTTAGGCTTCTATATATATAGATTCTATTCTATTCTAATATATTCTTATGAGAGAGTATATGTATATGCATATGTGCATATGTATTGGGGATCTCAATATAGTGCGAGAGGGTAGGGACAGAGGGAGAGGTATAGAAATTGGCTCATGAGATTATGGAGGAAAGTCAACCCAAGAGTCTGAGAACCAAGGGAGCCGATGGTGTAAGTCCCATTCTGAGGGTCTTTGCACTTCCTCTTCCCCTAAGATAGTCACCTCCTTAAGCCTGTTCTGATGACGCCTTAGGGAGGCTGTCCCTAAACACACTGTTTCAAATTGAACCCCTTCACTCCTTCCCCCTTTTACTGTAGTGTTTCTTGTAGTGATTCTCTGGTAACAGAAGGCCTTAATGTTTGATTGTTGTCTCCCCCTGGTCCTTCTCACACACGCTGGACTGGAAGCTTCAGGAAGGTAGGGATTATGCCTGTTCTGCTCACTGCTGAATCTGCAGGTCCTCGAACAGTGTGGCTGGCACATAGCTGTACCCCATCGTGCTTTTTGAATGAATTTGAATGGATGCATATATAATGTGCCATGAGTGTGTGAGGTATTGTTATCAAGATGAGGAGGAGATGGGATTCTCAGGCTATCTTTCTGTTCCACACTGAAATTCAGCCTGTTCAAGTCCCTGGTAGTCATCCCATCCTCCCCCCCGTCCCCCCCACCCCCCACCAGGAACACTAACATTTTGCGGGGTCTGTCTCTGGAACAGGTGCTGCAACTTTAACAAATCTTTTTTTCTTCTCCTGTCTTCACTTTTATCCTCTCCCAGTCGGCTGGTACCACATAGTCTAGGGTTGTTTTTGTTTTTAGAAAATCTATTCTTTGTAGCGAGAAACCACCCTTAGGATTAGGTTCTCGATTTTGTTTTAGACTCCTGCCCTTCCCCTTTAGCCCCCTGGGAAGGCCAAGGTGTTTGCTGACGCTTGTGGTCTGGAAGTGACAGCCTTCTGCTGCGAAATTAAGTAAATGCATCCCTGTCTCTTCTCTTTTACGAACTTTTAGTTCACCTTATCCTTCCAGTTATTGCTTTAGAATATAATATAATGTTTAAAATTCACTAAAGGAGTTGCATTTCCATTTGGGGAAAAACGCCCCCTCGAAAGTCCCTGAGCATTGGCTGGCCATGTGATTCATATTGAAACCCTCTTTCTATTGCTTTACGGTTTTCTGAGCAGTGCTCTCTCTTTTTGGAAGTCAAGAAGTAAAGCAGTCACCCACCTACTAAAGGAAAAAGCATTAAACTCTGATGTTGCTTTTCCACAATGAGCAGTAATTGTACCTAGAAAAAACCAGAGAGCCTTGCAAGTCTTGTAGTTTAATTTGCTTTTGGAAACATATAAAGCACTCCCACCGCTTTCTAATTCTGATTGTTCTTTACTATTGCTGTTCTGTGTTGTAATTGCCTGCTTTAAAGAAAGCTTGGTTGTTGTATGAGACCTTCAGGAACAGTGCTTGCTAACGAGTGCAGAGCTTGTGTGGAACAGGACGAGAAACTACGCTGGAACAATGGAGACAGAAAATTTTTCTCTCCTTGCCTGTTTTTCAGCATTTATATAGGTACTTCCAGGCAGTAAAATAAAATTTACCGAGGCAGACCAGGCTCACACAGTCACAATAAATGCTTTTCGTTATTTTCATGAGAATCTACATTCATGGGTGGCCTGTTGTTAATAGGTGAACTCATTGTTCATGATCATTAGTATTGTGAAACATAGTTAAATATGAAAAATGTATGTTTTTTTCTTTACTAGATCTTGGCAAGTTCTTAGACAAGCAAATTATCCTCATATAGTTAACTTTTAATTAATCTGTATTGGGGCTAGGGATGAAAATAGCATTCTGTTTATTTTGGATTTGAGGTAAAAGCCAGAAAGATGACTTAATCAGAATATTATAAGCAGAAACCGCTGTTTATTTCAGTTCTCATTAATAATGTTTCTTGAGTTACTAGGCTACTTTTCCCAGTAATGATAGTTTATACAATTTAGTTTTAAAGTTTTATTTGAAATCCTACAGCCTCTTAATCATTCAGAGCATGAATCGTCATGGAGGCTTCGGAGAAGAGAATCTACACTAATACCAATATATCTTGAAAATATTTTACTTAAAATTTATTCTTGGTATCCGTTGTTCCTCATGATTGACCTCATTTCAAAGCAAAGTGCTGAAACCAAAGTGGAATATACATTTACTATCCAATAATGTTTTCTTTGCTAACTACATCTCCACCCCTGCACTGATGAAAATGGTGATGGGGGTTTCATTCACCTTTGTAAACAGCTGCGTGAATAATGGTGGGTCAATGGGAGGTAAGAACATACAACTACTCAAGGCTAAGTCACTCCATTTCCTGTGGCCATTTCTTCCTTACTTGGGATTAGGAAACAGACATTGGAAGAAGAGAAAGATCCCAGGTCATCCTCATAACTGTAGTCTCTGGGATCTCAATCCCCATTACCAAGAACTCATTTGTTCCAGGCAGAGATTTCTCTTTAGTTGTTCTTAAGTTGACTATGGACAGTTTCGGGGCTGCCTCCTGAACCTTAACCAGTTCTTCCGCCCCCACTTCTAGGATTTTGGATCCAGCCTTTCTCCTGTAGAAGGAAAGGTGAGAAAATGTATTGGAAGTAGTAGCTTTGCCTTTTGATGATTCATTTTGTTTTTGTATGTGTCCTTTAACAACGAAAACTTGCAGGCCCTTTATAATGCAGACGATAGAGCACAAGTTGCAGTTGCTTAGAGGCTGAGAGTTTAACTTTACGTGGAATTATGATGCATCTCAGGAAAATTATGATTCCAGGGTTTAAAAGTGGTGATGTCGTTTGGAAAGGGAGATCTCTTAGGGCTGAGACTGTTTGTAAAGCAAGCACTTCATGGCATGAGATGAGGGGCTGATGGAAATTATTGGGAATGTCTGCGACTCCTATGCTGGCATTGCTCCAGAACAGCCTGTGTAAACCATATATTACCATATCCAACCTACAGGACACTCCATGACATCTTTAGTATTTAAGATACTGCAAGTTATGCACAGTGTATCCTGTGCCTTCTGTGTATTACTATGTGCTTTGATTTTTAAACGCCTTCTGAATAAATTTATTGTTACTGAACTCCAGTGCCTCCCTGACCCTTAGAAAGGAGGGTGAAACAGTCTTTGGTTGAGATGAAATTGATGGAAATATTTTACAACTTGGGATAAATTTTAAAAACCTGATCTTCCTGTGCTTACAGTGACTATTACGACCCCGTTGATGAGAATTGTTACCCCTGAAACCAGGTCCGAGTTCTCTTTTGGTAACAGAAATTTCTGCAAATTCAATTTGGAATCAACACGTGGGCACTTCTTTTCTTCTTCTTCACGGTCTTAAATACAGAAAAGCATAATCAATTCTTATAAATGATGGGGCACTTGTTTATATGGGTAGAATGACTCCATCTAAGTAGTGTATTGAAGTTCATGTTAATGTTTGCAATTTAATGACACCTAATGATATTCAATGAAGGGTTATGCTAAACTGGAGAGAAAATGTGTTACCCCGGCAACTGCTGCAGGCAGACTTGGAGATTCGGGCATATGGCTCTGTAGTACACATTATTTCAGCATCTTTAAGCATAAAGAACCACACACGTAATTGACTGTGAAAAATTACTGCTCAGTTACTGTATTGTATGGTCATAATAGAAGTAAATGAATATGTCATTGTTGTTAGAACAAGTCTGTTGGGAATCACTTGTAGACTCTACTGTTTAAGAAGGAAAAATACAATAAGAAGAAAATAGCTGGTTTAATTAACATGTAAAATTGGGTTAATTTGAATTCAGCTGGCACAGCAGATATTAATGTTGGCTGTTGTGTGCATGTGTGATATTCTGGCTCAAGCCTGTGTACTTCTATTTCTTCTTGCCCACACCACGAATAATTTTATTTTTAAAAATATGATAAAGGCTGCTTCAGTCACTTAATGTTTGCTTTGCCAGTAGCTTATGTTACAGTTACATTAAAAAAAACACGTAGAATTTGTAACTGAATGGAAGAACATGCTAAAATGTTCCTGAGTAATTGGTGAAACTGATGTCGCGTAGTTTCTAAAACTGAAAGTGGCACTTTTGCTCCTCACTTTTGTGTCCATGCGTAGGTGCCCTTCGTTTTTAAATCTTGTTTTACTCATCATTTCCTTGCTTAAGAGATTAAGAAAATCACTTTGAGAAAGGCATTATGTTCCAATTAAAAACATCATTTAACCCAGTCTTTTGTCTTTTTTCTTTTAAAGTGTTATTTGAGCAAAGAACACATACAGGTGATATGGACCTCTTTAAAAGGGTGCATGAGGAAGGTCTGTCCCTCAGGCTGTCCTCTGTCTTGGCCACCCTGAGTCTCCTGAGTGGAGGGTACTTTTGTGCTTTTCAGCTGTAAACAAGGGAACAAGCAAACTGGAGACGGAAGTCAGATAAACAAAGGGGTTGGCAGTGCCTGCTCTACAGGAAGCCTTTGACGCTGGCTACCCAGTGGCGATTGAACAACTAACCTGCTACTTTTTGCAGTGTTTGCCGGTACACAGTGGTCACTTAAAAAATGCTCCTTAATAAATTTGTATGCCTGCTGGCTTTCAGTTACTGATTTCTTATCTGTGGTTTATCTCCTTGTTGTTGTTCTTCATTTGCCATTTTAATAAAGTGAAGCCTCCTCATCCAGCCTTAATGAAAAGAATAGGGAAGATGTAGAAAACCTAGATTTTAAAAAAAACCTACTTTGCTTGCCTAATTGATTTTCCAAAATGGTTTACAACTACTTTCCCTCTTTGTATGCCAATGTTCTTTCTATCCCCCTTTGAAGGCAATCCCCAACTATAAACGATGTATGCGTGTGTTTTAATTTAGTACACTTTTCCTTTAAAAAATACGTCAAGTCTGTGGGTAGATCTCAAAATACTGTTTAACCCATGATGTAAGTAAGTAAAATACAGAATATTTTTGATGCACCTTAAATTCCTCTCTCAATATCGGTAATTTTATAAAATAGAAATAATATAATATGATGAGATAGTTTTTTAGTTTTTAAATAAGGTCTATTAGTGGTTCCAGCCTGCTGGCTCAGTTGGTTGGAGAATTGTCCCATACACTAAAAAGGTTGTGGGTTTGAGTCCTGGTCAGGGCACATACCTAGGTTGCAGTTTCAGTCCCCAATTGGGGTGCATACCTATTGAGGATTCTCTTTCTCTCTCTCTCTCTTCCCCTCTCTCTTCCTCCCTTCTTCTGTCTCTAAAATCAGTAAACATCTCCTTGGATGAGGATTTAAAAAAAAGGGTGTCTATTCGTATTTAAGAAATAGGGTATCTATGTAGAGTCTTAACAGAGATAAAGAGTATGATTTCTCTCGAGTTTTAAAAAGCTTGATGATTCTTTTCCTTGATGCATTATCACTCTTGTGGGGATTGGCCATGATTAGAGTGTCTTTATGACTCTAAGGTCAAAAGATGGGTTATTGTGAGGTGTGTGGCAGGACAAGGGAACGCATTCTCCTGAGGTTGCCCGGCAGTATTATTTAACAGAGAGGGGAAGGAGGATTGGGCAACAGAAGATGTGTAGGTGAAAGACATTTTCTAGGGCGTAATTGAATGAACTATTAGCAAAGTGAAGTAGAGGGATGGATCTCACCTGGTAAAGATGTGCGACCCCGCCCACTGCGTGGGAGAACATATTTGCCAAAGTTATCACCGATAAGGCTTTAATCTCCAACATTTATAGGGAACTCATACAACTTAACAAAAGATGTGCGATCCCTCTGGTAAGGAAGAAAATGCAGGCTGTACAAGAACGCCCTCCATAAATCCTACCAGTTGGCACAGTCAGCCTCGGGCAGCTCAAATGCTCCATGGAGTGAAATACAAGGCAGCGGACAGACAGGTAAATCTGGAAGTGGGGGTGTATCACTTACTGCATTAAGCTCACAAGTACGAGGGCCTATATATTTATCTTTTTTCTTTTTTTTTGGCAATATGGAGGCAGTGATATGTGCAGAGGCTGTATTTATAGGCTAAATTCATGATAACAATACAGTAAAGTCTCTAATAAAATCTTTAATAGGTTTTTAAAGCCAGGCAGTAGTAGCCTACTTGTTTGAACGCTATTCAATCTGCCAGATTTCATTGGAGCCAATGAATTTAAATAGGCCGTTGGCAAACGCCGCAGTGAGATTTGAACCCCAGTGAGCGGTGGAGCTGAAGCCCAGCTGGCCTCAGAACAGATGCACTCCGGGGAGTGCCAAGGCCGTGCCAGAGCCGGAGGGGCACGGAGGCCTCCCTGTAACTGAAAGTGGAAGAGAATAGGATTGTAGAGTGAGAGGCATGGGAGGCAGCACCTTTCATAGGTCAGGAAAGGAGGCCTCCTCCCACTTGCCTGGCAAGATCTGTTATGCGAAGGGAACACTAGAACTCAGGTCTCTTCCCCCTTGTTACTGATGGTTTTTAGAATAAAATTAGGTGGTAACGCATTGTCACTATTAAGAAATTTACATATTGGGACTGTGAAGCTTAGGTTGTTTACTCACTGACCATCCAGGGCATATGACATAAAATCTTTATTTGTGAGCTCCGTCATCATCTGCTTGGATAGTAATGTTCATATCTTCAGGAACCTTGGGGCCTTAGCGTTTGTCAGCGCTTCTGGCTGCCACGGCCTCTGCAGCCACCGGCCACCCAGGATTCCCAGCTGGCTCCTGAATTTCCTGCCCTGGGCTTTAGAAACTTCCAGGACAAGACCACCTGCCATCTCTGTCTAGAAAACATATCCTGGATTTGACCATTCTCATGTCACTCCTGCTACAGTTCCAGTCAAGCCCACTGCAGCCACTTTTTCTTTTAAATAGGTTTTGTGTGGTGTTTTTTTGTTTTGTTTTGTGTTTTTTTTGTGTGTGTGTTTTTTTTACAGAGAGAGAGAGAAAAGGGGAGAGAAACATCAGTGTGAGAAACATCGATCAGCTGCTCTTGCACGCCCCCTACTGGGGAATGAGCCCGAACCCCGGGCATGTGCCCTGACAGGCAACCTTTCAGGACCACGCCCCACCAACGGAGCCAGGACTACTGCAGCCACTTTCTGACCGTGGACTCACTGCTTGGCCCTGTAGTCCATGGTCCGCAGGCTCCTGAGTAGTCATTTCATGAGGTCCCATCACTCCCCTGCATAAAGCCCTTCAACAGTAGCTATTTCCCATGTGCCCTTGGCATAAAATCCAAGGGCCTCGTGTGCCCTGCACACTCCTTCATCCCATGTCCCTTCTCTAGTCTCCAGCCACTCAGGTGTCTCCTGGCCCGTGGAGCTAGTCCCGTGGAACTTGGCTTGTCTCAGGGCGAGCTCTGGAACTGTTTCTTCTGCCCCAAATACCCTTTCTCCCCATCTTCCAGTGTTTCCTTTTCCTCGTTCAGATCTTCATGCCTCCTCCCTAGAGGCATCTGGCCACCTTAGGCAAGCGGCTCCCTCTCTGCCATCCCCACCATTCTCAAGCTTGGCTGCATGGTAGAACCACTTGAGAAGTTTAAGAAAACAAATTGTGGCTCTAGTCCCTCTCAGACCAGGTAAGTGGAATAGGCTCTCTGGGACTGAGGAACACTGGTTTAATGCATCCCACATCTTCTACAACAGTTACCTGATTTTGGAATCATTTTATCTCTATATTTGTACGTTTGTCCTCATTGCTTGCCGTCCCCACTAGACCCTACAGTGGGGAAGGCAAACAGTGAGGCAGGTAATTCCTGGGGGACACAGATTCTGTCAGTCTCACTCATTTTCATGGTATCCTTACTGTCTGGGGTATTTCCTGGCATGTGTAGGTATAGGGTATGTATGTGCGTGGTGGCCTGAACAGTGTACATTTGCAAGGCATTTGGGAGGGAGATAAAAGAACTGGAAAACACCCAAAGCTAATAAAGATGTTCAAATAATGGAGGCCAAAGCTCTTTGGATAAATGTGATCACAGTAAAGCCCAGTTCTGTTTTCTGTGTTGCTCCCCCCGCCCCGCCCCCTTGACATTCACGGATCCTTGAACCTGGGTGGTCTGGTGGTTGGAGCCCTGATTTCGGAGTTGGGTTTTACTTTTATCTCTGCCATTAATCCTGAACAATTGTTTGGCTTCTGTTATAACACACAGAAGAGGGTTGCAAGGAGAAGTTATTCTTGCGAAGCACTCTTGTGGTTAGGAACTGTAAGGAAAAGTGGTAATTGGGTTTTGATATGGTGCATTGTCTACAACCAAACTTCCTGAAGTCTGGACAGATCAGAACCTTATGTGCAGTCGCTTAAACTTTCATAGCCACAGAGTTGGCCTGGAGATAGGAGTCAGGCTGGAGATGAAAAAGACCACATGGGACAGGAGCCACTGCCTGGTGAGAATAAGCAACAGCAAGGAGAAATAGGAGAACTGGAGGTTGTCCCCCTGGATGGCCAGAGGTAGTGTGATGGTTTCAGTCATTTGTTTCTTTTTTGAGTCCCTTCCCCCTCATTTCTTATTCAGTCCTTCTGTCATTACTCAAGTCTTGGTCCTTGCTGTTTTGTCTCTTATACATTTTTATTTTTTTATTACAAAAATATTATACTGTGTGTATCAATGAAAAGATTAGTAAATATGGGCAAGCAAAAAGAAAAGAAACAAATTTCTAATAATGTAACTCCTGAGAGATAATCACTGCCAATACTTTGGTGTACATCCTTCAAGCTATGTGAGTTTATAAAATATTACTTTGGTCCATTTTATTT
>PVJC01022380.1:0-27501 GCA_004026665.1 Murina feae | reverse complement strand
CTGCTGGTGTGGCTCAGTTGATTAGGTGTGGTCTTGTTTACCAAAAGGTTGCTGGGTGCGGGCTGGATCCCCGGTGGGGGATCATGCAGGAGGTAGGCGATTGATGCTACTCTCTCATTTCCATATTTATATCTCTCTCCCCCTTCCTCTTTCTTCCTTTCTCTCTAAATATCAATAAAAATATATTTTTAAAGGTAAATAGACAAGTACAACAAAATCATCTCCTTTCCTAACTTTATCTCCCATTGCTGATTTCCAGAAAAACCAATAAACACTACTTTAAAGTCTGTTAAGTCTGTTAACACAACCCAGGCATTCAATACTTGCAGGCCCTAGACTGAAGGCAGATGGGCACATGAAAGAGCTGAATCTAGGCTAAGAGCAAATATCTGGTTCAAATCTCTGGCCCTGCTAATGAAGGTCCAGGAGATATAGCTAGTGGTGACCTTCATATGTACCCAACCCTTATATCTTAGCTTTCCTAGAAAATAAATTTAACATTCTAGTGATGGCCCTGGGATTCTGAACTCCTTGCCTTTGAAAAAAATGCCAATATATTAACTTTCTACAAACTGAAGGAAGTATTAGCAATTTGAGTATCCCTGGCCTACACCACAGAACTGCAGTCAGATAAGCTATGAGTCCTGAATCTTTAATAAATACTTCCTTTCTTACCTTGAGCCCTGAATTTAAAAAAAAAAAAAAAATATATATATATATATATATTTGTATTGATTTCAGAGAGGAAGGGAGAGGGAGTGAGAGAGATAGAAACATCACTGATGAGAGAGAATCATGGAGCGGCCACCTCCTGCATGCCCCTCAGTAGGGACCGAGCCCGAGCGCCAGGCATATGCCCTTGACCAGAATGGAACCCGGGACCCTTCAGTCCACAAGTCTACGCTCTATCCACTGAGCCAAACCGGCCAGGGTGAGCCCTGAATTTTTTGACAGTCATTTAGTCTTATATCAATCTGAACTTGAAATCTGACTAAAATGAGTGTCTTTTCTGCATTCTTAATAAACAACAAGTAAAATCTTACCTTGTTTCCTCCTTGGGCCTGGAGCCATCATCATTCTGTGAAGCACCTTTAATATCAATAAAATTTAAAGAGAAAATGAGTTTCAAAGTGGTTTTCATGTTTTTTCCTAAACATGGTATATAAGCAAAGCCTTTTATTAAATCTTTCTAGTAAAGAACTTATTAGAATTTAAATTGCAACATAACATTTAAAAGGAAAATGTGATAAATATTAAGACTGAAATAAAATTTTTACCAAAATTTGGTGCAAATGTGGATTACGTGTAAGAAATATTAATTAACCAAGGTATATCACTCATGGGCTACTTCTGCCTTTCTTAAAATATATGTTTGCTTAATTTGAATATAAATCTAATTGTTTTTAGCCATTTTTGTATTCCAAATATCTTACCAAAAAAGTGCTGATCACCAGCAGAATGATTAATAAAATAGGTTCTGAAAACAGAAAAACCAGTAACATATCTCTCATGCTAGGGCGTGGAAACAGCTTCAAGAATGGGAAAGGCACAAATGGGTATTAAAGTAGCCAAAAATGAATGCTACAATGTTCACACTTTCTTCAAATTTTATTCATGGAAACTATCTCTAGGATTCACTAAGGGCCTGTATACTATAAGGTATAAAACATTAGAAGAAGGCTCCTAGATGTAGGCACACTGCCACAAAAACCCATTTAAAGAACAATAGCCCTTTATGAATATGGGCATAATTTCAAACAGTGAAATAAACCCTTTATTATTCCAAAGCATAATAGATTAACTCCTTTTGAGATGCTGAGTCACCACTATACTACACAGCAGAGTTGGGAAGCATCTCATCTGGTCTACAAATATTACATTAAAAAAAATAAATCTTTATTGTTGAAAGTATTACGTATGTCCCCCAAACATTGTATTTTTTAAAATGGTAGAGATGAATAAATGAAATGTATATCTATGCAACAGAAAACTATCCTATTAATAAAAGCTTATGTGGTTGTCATGCCCTCACGTCATGATGCCCTCAGCTATCACCAGGAGCCTGTGTGCACAGCGGACACACGCAGGTGGATGGGGGCTTGACACTGTATGTGCGGTGCAAAGGCGGGGACCGTGGCTCTGCATGGTGAGGTTCCCACGGCTCCAACAGCGTGGAGGCGGGGCCCCTGGCTCCGGCCTATCTTTTGGAGCAACCCATTGAGGAGCCCCAGGTGGGTAGGTGGGGCCTACCTCTTTGGGGTGATCAATCATGGGGCTCCTGCACTGTAAGAGGGCACAAGCCAGGCTGGAAGACACCACCCCCCTCCAGTGCACAAATTTTGTGCACCAGGCCTCTAGTAAAAAGGAATGTACCACTGAAACATGCTGTCATGGATTAACCTAAAAAACATTATGCTAAGTGAAAAAACCTGACACAAAAGACCACATATTGTATGATTTCATTTATATAACATGTCTAGAAAAGACAAAATTTTAAAGACAAACTAGATTAATGGTTGCCTGAGCCTGGAGGTGAGAACAGGATTTCCTATAAATAGGCTAGAGGGAGGTATCTTACTGGGAGATGAAAATGTTCTAAACCCAATTTACAGTACTGGTTAGATTACTCAAATCAATTACTAAAAACCATTAAATTGTATAGCTGAAATGGGTGACTTTTATGAAATATAAAATACATATCAATAAAGCTGTTAAAAATAGTTTTTAAGACATGATACAATGATATAATTTTGTTTTATAAGAATTATTCTTATATGGATTACATTCCTGTAAAATAGGTGATAAAACATAAATGCAATCAGAAAATCAAAATATCCAGCATAAGTTACTAAAATAGGTCAATTAGTATCCTACTCTTCTAAAAAATTAAGAAAACCATTTGGAACAAATCATTTAAATCTACCAGTAACTACTACTTCTAAACTTTCTCATTTACTGTAGTAAAGCATGGATTGAAGGGTCTATGTAGGATATCTTATGAGCATACATAAAAATTTTCAAATGTTAAATCAAAATTTTAAAATACCTTTACAGCAAAATTTCTCTCTGTAAAACAATTAGTTGGTACACACACAATAAGAACCAAAGCTCACATATGCCTAAAAATATCCCCCTATATAGGATATCTTATGAGCATACATAAAAATTTTCAAATGCTAGGTCAAATTTTTAAAATACCATAACAACCAAGTTTCTCTCTGTAAAACAATTAGTTGGAACATACACAGTAAGAATCAAAGGTCACATATGCCTAAAAATATCTCCAAATTCATTTTGGGATACATCTCCAGAGATATACATGTTAAATAATATAGATCTTCATAAGAATATTTTATAATCCTATTTATAATTAAAATTTAATAGTAAAATTTCTCTTTAGGAAAATTAATGTCTTTGACAATAATATTTATTGGTGCTTCTTGTTGGATGTCATATTTGGGAAGACAGATGTAAAACACTCCACTACCAACCTCCAAAAAACTAAAAATAGAACTAAAAATAAATGAATAGGAAGTTCTTATAGATATTAACAACTGCCCACACTCAATTTGTTGAGTTAATTTATCTGAGGACTATAGCAGTAAGTCTACCAACTAGCAATAAAGACTTCTTCCCAGAGACTTACAAAAGCAGAATAACTCTGTATTAACTACCGGAAAACACAGGGCAAATTATGTGGTTACTTTCTAAATCAGCGAAATAAGGAAGAGCATCAAGTGTCTCTCTCAAGTCTTGCTTTTGCTCTCGTGCTTTCTCCCCTTGCCTCCTCCCCCTCCCCCTCCCCCTCCTTCCTTTATACTGTCTCTAAAAATCAATGGGAAAAATATCCTCAGATGAGGTTTAACAGAGAGAGAAAGAGAGAGAAACATCGATGTGAGAGAAACACATGGATTGGTTGCTTCCTGCACACACCTGGACTGGGCCAGGAATCAAACCAGCAACCCTCAGGTGTGTTGGCCAATGTTTTAACCACTGGGCACGCTGGCCAGAGCATAAAGTTCTCTGGTTTTTAAATAAAGCTTGAAGTAAAGTGGGAAGAACAAATAAACATGCTGAATAAATTCTGTTTCATTTGAAAAAGGTTTACATATATAACTGCCGTTTTAAAAAAATATAACCAACAAAAAGATGAACCAAAAATTCCTAAGTACCAAAAGAGATAATGCTGAATCATAAGGAAAATCCAACATTCACAGTATATCCAAATATGCGGTATGCTATATTAGACTACTTTTATATCCAAATTCAGACAGTGATTCTTTTTATTAACATTAATTTAATAAAAAATATTAAAGTCTACAAGAACAGATTTCATTATAAGAACCACCTATGGTCAGCTGGCATGGCTCAGTAGTTGAGTGTTGACCTATGAACCAGGAGGTCAACATAGGTCTGACTAGATTCCCAGTCAGAGCATATGTTGGTTCTGGGCTCGATTCCCAGTGTGGGGTGTGCAGAAGGCAGCCAATCAATGATTCTCTCTAACCACTGATGTTTCTAATTCCCTCTTCCTTCCTCTTTGAAATAAGTAATTTTAAAAAAAAGAACCATCTATGTATTGTTCCACAAAGACTTCTGACTGAATATGCTCAGGAGGAAAAATCTAAAAATCTATAAAATGAGAAAAATATTGGAATACCAAAGCTATGCCCCACTCCATCCCAACTTCTAATCCAACCAAACAATGCCCAGGTGCTAAAAACTCAATTTTAGTGCTAAACCCTAATTTTCATTTCTGACTTGTAAGTTACAGAAATGGAACCAATCCAAGAAAAATAGAAGTTTAATTCCCACCACTCATACTTGGGGGTTGAACTGGGTTTTGTTTGTTTGCTCACAACTAACTCATAATTTAACTTAAAGTTGCTACGTTTTAAGTGTGTTATTGGAAAGAAAATGAAATATAACGCTTTATAACATTACGAGTTAAATGAGTATACATGTAAATACACCAGCATTATGCCTACAATATGATGAGCATTAAAAAAAAAAAGTAGCTATTATAGCTGGCAACTCTAATCCTAAAATCCACTATGATTTACTTCCCAATTAAAAACTTTTACTTCAAGAAACCATGTTAAATTCTGCCAATTATTTTCCTACTTGAGTGGTAAACTGATGACACAGAAATGTGAACTTTTGCAGATAATAAACAATAAAGTCAAAATAAGCAGCTTATATTCTATTCTGAAATATGAAGACTAACATGCTTTACTTTTGTTAATAATGAAATATTTGGCATTAATAATAGTTTTAAATTTGTAAGGAATAAACAGGAAGCTATAAAAACAGGATTAGAGCCCTGACTGGTTTGGCTCAGTGGACAGAGCGTCAGCCTGCGGACTGAAAGGTCCCAGGTTCAATTCCAGTCAAGGGCATGTAACTTGGTTGTGGGCACATCCCCAGCAGGAGGTGTGAAGGAGGCAGCTGATCGATATTTCTCTCTCATCAATGTTTCTCTCTATCCCCTTCTCTTCCTCTCTGTAAAAAGTCAATAAAATACATATAAAAAAACCCCACACAGGGTTAGAGCAGTTTCACAATGTAATTTAATTATTTATATTATCTTTGAGAACTCCAATTTATAGAAAAATGAACTATTATAGAATACCCATGTATAGCTGTCAATTAAAATGAACATATCAATTCTGAAGCAGTATGACCATTTCAGAAATTTCCCTTCATTCTCATTAACCCCAAAGAAACCATCTGGAAGATATATCAGGACTACCTGTACGGTCCTGCTATTAAAAAAGATCATGAGTTAAAGAGGAAGTAGGAAGCCTTCCAAAGTAGAAACAGAAGAATAGCACCTGACAACTATAAAATGTTTTATAATGCAGTTTCTAAGTAAACAAAAACAACTTTGTCAGACTAATCAAGGGAAGCATGAATCTGTTCTTTGTGCTGCAGCCTCTAAAAATGAGATTCAGCCCGGCTGGCGTGCTCAGTTGTTGAGCATTCACCTATGAACCAGGTCAGTATTCGATTCCCAGTCCGGGCACATGCCTGGGTTGTGGGGGTCAATCCCCAGTAGGGGGCATGCAGGAGGCAGCTAATCAATGATTCTCTCATTATTGATGTTCCTATCTCTCTCTCCCCTCTCTGAAATCAATAGAAAGATATTTTTAAAAAGAAGGTATCTTTCTAAAAAGGAAGAAAATTCACTTAGTACATGAAAAGTGATGGAAATTTCTAAAAAGCATCCACTGAGAAGTAGTTTTATTAAGCATGCTAACTCTGCAGGCACAACTTGGGTGCTATCAAACTTTCAATTTATAGTTCATGTTTACTCCCTTTAACAAACACTAGGAAATCATAAACTGTAAGATATACCAGCATTCATATAATGAATTGGTTTTGTCATTATTATAACAAAGGCATCTAATCTAATATAGTAAAAGAGAAACTTGCAAATTTGACCATTACCACCAGCCAATCAGAGCGTCTGTATGCAAATTAACCCAGCCAAGATGGAGGCCAGCAGCCATGGAACTAGAGTAAACCAGAGGGTTCTGTTGTAACTGCCTGCCTAGGCTGGCTGAGCCTCTGCTCACAGCCATGCCCACCAGCCAATCAGAGCAGCTGTATGCAAATTAACCCAGCCAAGATGGAGGCTGGCAGGGCGGCTCTGCACTGGGAGCCTCCACAGCCGGCCGGCATAGCTGTGCCAGGTGTGTCAGCTCAGTGGGAGGTGGGGTCCGGCCTGGGGCCTCCTCGGGGCGTCCAGGAGCAGCTGTCCTGGGTCTGCTGCCTGGCTCCACCCCCCAGGGGCTTCCACCAGGCGTGTGGGAGAGTGGGTCCTCCTCAGGGCTTGCAGGAGCAGCCATCCTGTGACCACTGCCTGGCTCCGCCCCCCAGGAGCCTCCTCGGGGCATCCAGGAGCAGCTGTCCTGGGTCCACTGCCTGGCTCCGCCCCCTGGGGGCCTCCCCAGGGCATGCGGGAGCGCGGGGGGAGGGGGGGGGCCTCTGCAGGGTGTGTAGGAGCAGTCGTCGTCCCGGGTCTGCAGCCTGGCTCTGCCCCGGGGGCCTCCTCAGGGGCGTGCGGGAGTACCCGTCCAGGGTCCGCTACCTTCATCCACCCCCCAGGGGCCTCCACAGGGCGTGCGGGAGCATCTGCTGCACAGTGCGGAGAATCCAAAGCCAGTTCGCTACCCGGCTCCACCCCAGGTGTGTTTGCTCAGCAGCAGGGCCCCACTGAGGGATCCTGCACCAGCGTCCGCCCCTGGCTTGCCACCCAGCTCTGTGTCAGGTGTGTCCCCTCAGCGGTGGGGGCCCACCAGGCGTGTGCAATTGTGGGCCCTCTGGTGGGAAACGTCCAGGCCTGCACTCACCAGCCCTCCCACTCACCAGCCCTCCCACCCCCCAGTGCACGAACCCTGAAGGGGCTGTGGACAGCCTGAAAATGGCCCTCAGCCTCTCACCCAGGCTGGCCAGGCATGCCAAGCAGGTGGACATCCCCCCCGAGGGGTCCCAGACTGCAAGAGGGCACAGGCCGGGCTGAGAGACCCCCACCCTCCGAGTGCACAAATTTTTGTGCACCGGGCCCATAGTCTCTACATAAATAGAAGAGAGGTGGCAAATGAATTTCAGCTTGTATTGGCTGTCTGGTACAGTACTAAGAAAGATTTTGAGTCAAATTTAAACTTACACACTGCTACAGACAATAAACTATGTCTGCCATATGCTGCCTTAACAGCTATCATTGGCCTAGAGAATAAATACTTTATAAATCAATTTATTACCCATAGGGCCAACTGTGATTCAACTTTTATTTGGCTAGCCTTTCAACTTACAGAAAAACATCTAATTTATACAAACAATGCCCTAAAAGGAAAATGTTTTCAATTATCAATGTCTCTTTTTAAAAAGAAAATAATGGTGAAGCTTGCAAGGCTCAGTGGATTGTCCCGTGCACCATACAGGTCGCTGGTTCGATTCCTGGGCAGGGCATATGCCTAGGTTGCAGGCTTGATCCACAGTAGGGGTCCTGCAGGAGGCAGCCAATCTGTTTCTCTATCACCAATGTTTCTATCTTCTCTCTTTGTCCCTTTTTCTCTTTCTAAAACAATCAATAAAAACATACTAAAAAAATTCCTTAAAGTAAAAATAAAAAGGAAACAATGTCTTAAATGTAAAAAGAATAATAAATTACATGCAGCACACTAGATTGGCTAATGTAAAAAGAATCATTAATGACCCTAAACAAAAAGCGATTACTTACTTTCTGAACATGTAGCTTCACCATTGGTAACAACTTCAGATTCTAATTGCAGCCCATCAAGACAAACTGACAAGTCTCCTATTGTCTCTGTTGGTTCTTTGTCACCGACAAGCTGTAAAGTCACAACTACTTTCTCAACTGGAAGAGAATAAATTACAGAACAAATGGTCATTTCTTTTTCTTTAAGTCATCTTAACTTAAAAACCTAATGTCAGAAAAAAAAATCTACATATTGGTTATTTTTCCCCTTAAGTCATCATAACTGTTAAAAACATGTGAAAAAAACACACACATATGTGTATATAAATTGTTTTAATATTCTTCACTCAGGGTTTCAGATCTTATGACACCAAAACATTTTAAAAATAGAATTTGCTAACAATAACATAAAATGCTAAATAGCTCAATGATCACACTTACTATATACATGCCATCCTTGTAGAAAATGAGCCAGGAGGGCCCTAGCTGGTTTATCTCAGTGGATAGTGTCAGTCTGCAGACTAAAGGGTCCTAGGTTCAAGTCCAGTCAGGGCACATAACCAGGGTTGCAGACTAGAACCCTAGTAGGGGGCATGGAGGAGGCAGCTGATCAATGATTCTCTTATCATTAATGTTTCTATCTCTCTCTCTCCCTCTCCTTTCCTCTCTGAGATAAATAAAAACATATTTTAAAAAAATAAAATGAGCCAGCAGGACAATAAAATGAGCCAGCAGGACAACCAAGAAAATTCAGCAACATATGTCTGATTTGTTGGTATACTGACTGCCAACTTAAGAATGGATTGCTCTGGGCATTGTTGCTCAGTTGGCTGGGTATTACCTCATACACCAAAAAGTTGCTGATTTAATCCTAGTCAGGGCACATGCCCAGGTTTCAAACTCTATTTCCAGTAGGGGGAGTACAGGAGTCAGCCAATGTTCTCACATCAATTTTTCCCTTTCCCTGTCCCTTCTTCTCACTAAAAAAT
The DNA here is from genome assembly GCA_004026665.1 of Murina feae. Classification (NCBI taxonomy): domain Eukaryota; kingdom Metazoa; phylum Chordata; class Mammalia; order Chiroptera; family Vespertilionidae; genus Murina; species Murina feae. Next base: position 18,288 of record PVJC01022380.1, on the reverse strand, counting down.
TCAAATTTAAAAATATTTTTTGAAAAGAATGGATTATATCTCACCCTAAACCAGTATGACTCAGTTGGCTGGAGTGTCCCATAAACCAAAAGGTGGCAGGTTCATTTCCTGATCAAGGCACATAATCAGGTTGCGGGTTCATACCCAGTAGATGGGGACACATGCTTGAGGCAACCTATCAATGTTTCTCTCTCATCTGTCTCTCTCCCTTCCTCTCTCTAAAATCAATTTTATATATATATGGATATATATATATATGGATATATAGATACATAAATACATAGATACATATAGATATAGATTATATATCTATACACACACACACACACATATATATGTATATATGGTTGCTTAAAAAAAATGGATCATATCTCGTAAGTTCTAACCAAGAAATAAAATTCTTAGAAGTATGTTTTAGATAGTCAATGTACAAAAAATAACTGTTTTAAAATCATAATATATTAAAACAAACATGTTTCAAGTTTTCATATATGTATATTTAACAAAGATATATACATATAAACACACACACATTGGAACAAAAGTAGGTTTACTTTTGTTGTGAGTACATGAAACTTTATTCTTATTATTTCATTATTTTCCATAAAACTGTAAACGTACTTTTGCCCCATCCTATATAAATAAAAACAACCATCTAAAATGAGGAAATTTTGTCCAGTGAGTGTGGCTCAGTGATTGGGCATCAACCTATGGACCAGGCCACAGTTCGATTCCTGGTCAGGGCACATGCCCAGGTTACAAGCTTGATTCCCAGTGTAGGACATGCAGGAGGCAAGCAATTAATGATTCTCTCTCATCGCTAATGTTTCTATCTCTCTCTCTCTCTCTCTCTCTCTCCCCCCTCTCTTTGAAATCAATAAAAATATATTTTTAAAATAAAATAAATGAGGATATTTTTTAAATGAGCATTTGGAAAAGAAATCTATCAAAATATTAACATCTGTCTCTCTGACATTGGGATTGTTTTTTTCCTTCATCTCTGTATTTTATAGTTTTCCATACCTGAGAATGCAGTACTTTAATAAATATCTATTAAATAAGTGAATATTTATTTAAGACATCGAATACAAAAAGAATGGCCAAACCAAGGTTACTCAGAATGCTTCAAATAGTTCAAGATTCTTCTCCCTGTTAATAATTAAAACTAGTAAACTTAATCATTCTGGATGTTTGGCATATTAATTTCCTGTAGAAAAAAAGAAATTATACTATAATGTATAATTTCTATTACTTTTACATACATACGTTTCATATTGTTTGACTTTAATGTTTCATAGATATCTAGTGCAGCAGTTCCCAATAAAACATCAGATTTCAGTGTCTGGTGACTCCACACGCGAAAATGTAATTTACTCATAGGGGTGACGATACTAAAAATGAAGGTGAAAAAAATTTTTTCATTAAATATCACTATGGAATGCTACATAAATTACAATTAAGTTTTAATATCTACAATCTTACTGTGCCCCTCATAGTTTATTGTATAACTAATATTGCCTAGATTCTATAAGCTTATGAAAAACACCTGGATGTTAAATGCTTGCATGGTCATTTTCCCCTGTAAATGAACTATAGTGGCAACTTCATCCATGCACTGTCAACAAAAGTGAAACGGTTCATCATGCTATAAATTTGGAAAACTAGTTTTAGTAGTATGAACAAGTGAACTTATAAACAAAATCCTTATTTTACATCATCAGGTAGTGTGCTCAGCTTGAGATTATTTCATTTAATCTTCAAAGCAACCCTATGAATGGGATTTAGCATGTTCATCTTCAGATATAGAAACTCCTATTGAGAAGGTTAAGCACATTGTCTAACATCATAAAGCCAGTCAGTGGCAGACTGTAATATGTACAAGGACACTATCACTAACATATATATTAAATAGTTCCTCAGTCAGTTATATAATGATTTCAGGATTATGATACCTTACATTTCACACTGCTGAAGACAAATTGTCCAGGACAACTGTCAAATATAGACTCACTCACGCCATGCTAAATGCCAATAATGAATGCTATCTGTAATGGTAATTTCCAAAGCAAACTTTGGGAAATTTGTATTTGCCATAAACTATATTCAACTATTTGAGTTATCAATTAGAAAAACAGGAACACTATAAAATCTACCATAGTCCTATGGTTCAAAGCTAGGAAGACAAAATCTTGAAAGCTTTTAATTTTTCTATACCTCATTCTCTCTAAATCATGATCAAATTTTGGGGAACAAATAAACACTCTCCTCCTTAGAAGTCCACCTATGCCTATAACCCCATCATCATATTTCTACCACCATTTTAATAGTAGCAGTTAATATTTAAAACAAACGAAAATATTTTCACTTAATATTGCCTCTTTTTTTTGGTTGTGGTGGTAGTGGTGTGTGTGTAGGGGTGTAATACATTGTATTCATTCTCTTAAAATTTTTCAAATATTACTTTCAGGAGAACATATCGTATATACAGGGTACCCCAAAAAGGCGTATACACCCTTTACAGTTGATAGCTCAATTGACATTTCTTTCTTTTCAGATTTAACCCATTGGCATTAATAATTATTCAAAGTGTATACACAATTTGGGGGTATACCCTGAAGAAAACATTTCTCTATTAGTCATCTGGAAAATCATAATGGAGATGGAATATAAGAACAGATAAATTGAATATTACTTTAATTTGAGAGTATAAAGTATACTGTCAAAGATGGTCTTATCTAAATTATTTCAATTCAACTCTAGAGAAGTCTGAAAAGTCTGCAAGTATAACAATGGAAGCTGTGTTAAAATCACAGGCCAATCTGCTGCAAATTAAAAATTCAGGAGAACATGAGCTATGGGTTCCTCTAAACATCTGGGCTAAATAACAGTACTACCATATGGTACTACTTCAAAAGTTTCTTTTTTCTTAATGTTTTAAGCACTGAGGAGTTCATGTTATTATCAGCTTATGAGTCTCCAAGTATGTGTGTAGTGAGCACAGATAGCAGTTAATAGAAAGTTGATGAGCATTCAGTCTATTATTCATTATAGAGATTGTGACATTTTATAGATTTCATTTCGTTTTTGCGAAAATTTTACTCATATACTGTTTAATTTAGATTCAATCTCTAATGAGCCACTAATTAAAAACAAAGTCTAAGAAACATCAACATTGAAATGAATACAAATAAGGATCATTAGAATACTTTTTTCTGTAAATAGGTCTCCAAATAATCTTCAATAAATTCATGAATTTCACTCACTTGATCAAAATTACCATAAAGTACATTAAGATGCCTCAATCTTCAAAAATCCATGTTAAAGAATAATATAGGCCTTGGCCAGTTTGGCTCAGTAGATAGAGCGTCAGCCTGCGGACTGAGAGGTCCCAGGTTCGATTCTGGTCAAGGGTGTGTACCTTGGTTGTGGGGACATCCCTAGTGGGAGGTGTGCAGAAGGCAACTGATGGATGTTTCTCTCTCATCAATGTTTCTGACTCTCTGTCTCTCTCCTTTCCTCTCTGTGAAGGATCAACAAAATATATTAACAAAAAAAGAATAATATAGTAATAAAGATTAAAATAAAAATAAATAGATATATTCAATTTGCTTTGTTTTACTAGGAATAAATACTATTCACATAAGCATGTATCATGTGAAGAAAAGAGCTTTTAGTTTCAAATGTCTCATTGGACCATTTAGAAAAACTATTTTTAAAGTCACTGGTTTATTTCTCTGCGGGGAAAAAACACAAGAAATCCAAATGTTAGGTAATGAAAGCAATTTGTGTATTATTAGATACTAGAGGCCTGGTACATGAAGTTTGTGCACTTGGCCCAGCCTGCACCCTCTTGGACATCCTTAGTGCTACCGCAGGGGCAGGCAGGAAAGGTTCCTGCCACCGCCACTGCGCTCACCAGCCATAAGCTCGGCTTCTGGCTGAGTGGCACTCCCCCTGTGGGAGTACACTGACCACCAGGGGGCAGCTCCTGCACTAAGCATTTGTCCCCTGGTGGTTAGTATGCATCATAGTGACCAGTCGTTCTGCTGTTCAGTCAATTTGCATATTAGCCTTTTATTATATATGAGGATGTGACAACTACTTACATTTAAACTATATTTTTGTATCATTTTGTCCCCAAACCAAATATTTTAAAATCTATTTGTTGAGCTGGCTGTTGTGGTTCAGTGGTTGAATGTCAACCCATGAAAACAGGATGTCATGATTCAATTCCCAGTCAGGGAACATGCCTGGTTATGGGCTTGATCCCCAGTAAGGGGAGTGCAGGAGGCAGCCACTCAATGAGACTCTATCATCATTTATGTTTCTCTTTTTCTTCCTTCCTCTCTCTGAAATCAACGAAAACATTTTTTAATCCATTTGTTGATAAATCATACGAAAAAAGCCTAATATGTAAATTGTCCCCTCGACTGGAAGTTCAACCGGGAGTGGCCCCTCCCCCCGATTGCTCCTCCCCATCCCAATCAGGAGTGGTGCTGGCCAACCAACCTCCCGCCTCCCTTCCCACCCCCCCACCGGTCCAGCCCCAATTGGGGCGGGCCAGCCTGACCCACCCATATACAAATTCATGCACTGGGTCTCTAGTTTAACCTATAATTTCCTATAATGAGTGTTCAAAACCAACATTTGAGCTTCTGTCAATAGTGTTGAAATTGAGCCCTAACCGGTTTGGCTCAGCGGATAGAGTGTTGGCCTGCGGACCAAGAGGCCCCAGGTTCGATTCTGGGCAAGGGCATGTACCTTGGTTGCGGGCACATCCCCAGTAAGAGGTGTGCAGGAGGCAGCTGATCGATGTTTCTAACTCTCTATCCCTCTCCCTTCCTCTCTGTAAAAAAAAAAAAAAAATCAATAAAATATATTTTTTTAAAAAATAGTGTTGAAATTGAGCTACCTCCTACCTCTATGAATTAATATTGCAGAGAACACTAATATATAAACATGTGCACATGGATATATATTGTTAACAGTGTCTAACAGCACAACATTAGAAACCAACTGATCATTAGGGAACAAGTAAAATAAGTGATAGTCCATTCATACTCAGGAATATTATGTAGCTATATAAGGGAAGTTAGACCTGTATGTACTCAGCTAAAAAGATACCCATGTTATGTGAACTAGGTATAAAAACAAAGCTATAGAAGAAAAAATATGGTATAATTTTTTTAAAGGAAGAAATTCCTTGTGTAGGTCCCTATGTGAGCATCATAATGAAACAAAACTATCTTTAACAATTAAATTAAAAACTAAAGTGAGCTACTCATAAACCTCTATTTCAAACCCTAAGTTAAGTAAAGAGCTGCTAAGAATGGCCCATGACCATGGGTTCCCCCAGCTATTATTCAGGGGCAATAGCAATATTATCATCAATTAAACTGGAGAAAGTAAAGGAGAGACTAGAAAAACAGAAATATCTAAAGAGAAACAAAAAGCGAACTAGAGGAGTTCTAGAATAGGGGAAAAAGAAAAAGATGAGAGAGAGGAAAGAAGCAAAGAACTAGAGGAGTTCTAGAATAGGGGAAAAAGAAAAAGATGAGAGAGAGGAAAGAAGCAAAGAAAACAAGTGAAACCTTTTTAAAGCTGCATTTCTGCCCAGCTACTAAACAAAATATACTATAGAAAATACTTTCAACCTACACTGTAAGGGGTTGCTTCCATTTGGGACTGTTTGTATTGTTACATTTTTCTGTCTTCTTTGACTGTCCATCTACTGTAACTTCCACATAAGGACTTGGTCCGAACCAATTCTTTTTATTTTCTTTAAGTTTTGCTGAAATGACTAAAAGAAAGAAAAAATATTTCAATATTTGAATTGGTAGTTCATCTTCAAATCACTTTAATTTCATAAAGGTTATTTAAGCATTATTACTTTTACTCAGAGGAGAAGGCTTACTCTAAAATATTTACTAATTTTATTCACTCATAAATATTTTCTCCCATTCTAGGAAATTAATATAGGACTTCCCCACACCATCCACCCAAAATCCCATCAGTATCATTGGTATAGTAGCCCATTATCATTATCAATCGTCCCAGAACTCTGAGGTCAATTAAATAGTATGCTGACAGCCCAGCCAGTGTTGCTCAATGGTTATCATCAACCTATAAACCAGGAGGTCATATGCCTGGGTTTCATCTCGATCCCCAGTAGGGGGCAGCAGATCATTGATTCTCTCTCATTAGAATTGATATTTCTATCTCTCCCTCTTCCTTCTCTGAAATAAAAAAAATAAAAAAATACAAATTTAAAAATCAAAAACTTTACCCACCCCCCCCCCAAAAGTATACTAATAAATTTGGTCAACAAATATTTAAATGTCTACCATGTGTCAGATATTGCTCTACACTATGGATAGAGCAGTTTACAATAGAAAAGGCATTGGCTCTCAAGAAAATGAGATCCTAGATAAAAATACTTGTGACGAAAAACAAACTAATATGGCAGAATGGCTTGATAGTAACAAAGACCTCTGAGGAAGTACTTTTACAAAGCATCTAAATGGCAAGGAGCTAGTCATGTGAAGACTGGAGCTGTGAACAGACAGAGCTTGGCATAACCAAGGAAAAGTACAGCAAGTGGGAAGAATGATAAATGAAATCACATTAGCATGTTAAGCCAAGATAAGGAATTTGGATTTCATTTAAACATGCTGGAAAGCTGCTAGAAGAACAGTTACAAACTAGGATTACTTTTAGCATCTCATAGCTCTCATATTATATATATACTAGAGGCCCGGTGCACAAAAATTTGTGTACTCGGGGGGGGGGGGGGTCCCTCAGTCCGGCCTGTGCCCTCTCCCAGTCTGGGACCCCTTGGAGGATGTCCACCTGCTGGCGTGCCTGGCCAGCCTGGGTGAGGAACAGAGGGCCGTTTCAGGCTGCCCACAGCCCCTTCAGGGTTTGGGTCCCTACTGGGGTGCCTGGCTGGAAGCAGGTATCTGAGATTTATTTAACTTCTATAACTGAAACTTTGTTGCTTTGGTCCTCCACTCGAAGCCTAGGATGCCCCTGGCAACCCCAGGTCCCAGCCCAGCAAGTATCTGGGGTTTGTTTATCTTCTATAATTGAAACTTTGTAGCCTTAAGTAGAGCTCAGGGCCCATAAGGCCCTCGCTTCCTCCACTGCCCAGGGCAACTCCAGCTCCATGGCTGCCACCATCTTGAGTTAATTTGCATATTTGCTCCTGATTGGCTGGTGGGCATGGCTTGTGGGTATAACAGAGTGAGGGTTAATTTGCATATTACTCTTTTATTAGATTAGACTAGAGGCCTGGTGCACAAAAATTTGTGCACTCGGGAGGGCCCCTCATCCTGGCCTGTGCCCTTTCGCAGTCTGGGACCCCTCAGGGTATGTTCACCTGCTGGTTTAGACCCGCTCCCCAGGGGATCAGACCTAAACTAGCAGTCAGACATTCCTCTGGCAGCCCGGGAACCCTTGGGGGGTGTTCAATTGCGAGCGGGGAGCAGGCCTAAGCTGCAGTCAGACATCCTTAGCACTGCTGAGGAGGTGGGAGAGTCTCTCACCACCACAAACACTGCTGTGCTGGCAGCTGGCAGCCTGGCTTGTAGCTGAGCAGAGCTCCCCGTGGGAGCACACTGACCACCAGGGGGCAGTTCCTGCATTGAGCGTCTGCCCCCAGTGGTCAGTGTGTAGAATATTAACCACTCATTTCCAGTTGTTCTGCTGTTAGGGTCAATTTGCATATTACCCTTTTATTATATAGGATACCTTTGTGGTACTTATTACTGTTCTTCTGATCCTTCTATTCTGAAGGTCAGTGCTTTGAATTAATTTCAGTCCTTCATCTTATCTGGCACAAAATAAAAACTTTGATAATTTAAATATAAAGAAAAAAAGTAACCCCAAGTTATCCAACCCATTTTGGTAACCAGGAGACTAATAAGAACAGAGTAAAATAAGTAAGTGTGCTGAGACCAGTAAATTAGCCTTATGATGGGCTGATAAAAGATGAAAGCAGTTAGGCAAGGGCTACTACCTCTGTGGGTCAGAAATCATGACAGGCCTCTGTGGCAAAATTATGTCTTAAATATGAAGGACCAAGCAATCAGAGCTAAATATATAGTAGTCTAGTAAATTTGGGAAAATACAATAATATTTAATTCCAATTAGTAATAACTAAAACCAAGATGGTTTCTCTTCCTCAAATGATGAGTTATGAGTAAAAACTGAGATTAAGAAATTTCTAGGAAATACCGAAGCACTTATATTGCCAACAAGTATAATGTGTGCATATGGCAAACATCAAATAATAAACACAGATAATTTCAGTATAGCTGAGGTTATATATAGGACATAAACAGGAAATGGCTAGAGAAAAGGATGTAAGAAAACAGATTTACATTCCAGATAAGGGACCCACACAACAGGATTAGAGAAAACAAGTACATGATCCATGCAATGCAAAAGTAAAAAAATCAGCAGAATCTAATATGGACAGGGATATAAAGGATAATAGAAAAAGAGATAAGAAAATTTTAAATATGTGATCCAACAGTTAGTCTTTTGATAGTAATGTTTACACTTACATTCTGGCCATAAATTAAACTTTTACAATAAATATTAATGGTCTTTCCCAAAACAGTACCATTCTTACCAGTCATTTTGGCTCCTTTTAAAAAATATATATATAGCCCTAACCGGTTTGGCTCAGTGGACAGAGCATCGGCCTGCAGACTGAAGGGTCCAAGGTTCGATTCCAGTCAAGGGCATGTACCTTGGTTGCGGCCACATTGGTGTGCAGGAGGCAGCTGAACGATGTTTCTCTCTCATCGATGTTTCTAAGTCTCTAGCCTTCTCCCTTCCTCTCTGTAAAAAATCAGTAAAATATATATTTTTTAAAATATATATTTTTACTAGAGACCTGGTACACAAAACTCATGCGGGGGGGGGGGGGGGGGGAGGCAGGAGGGCCCCTCAGCCCAGACTGCACCCTCTCCAAACTGGAACCCTTCAGGGGATGTCCGGCTGCCGGTTTAGTCCCGATACTGGGAATGGGACTAAACCAGCAGTCAGACATCCCTCTCACGATCCTGGACTGCTGGCTCCTAACCACTCACTTTCCTGCCTGTCTGGTTGCCCCTAACTATTCCCCTACTGCCGGCCTGATCACCCCTCACTGCCTCTGTGTCGGCCTGGTCTGCCTCCTTCTACCCTTATTGCCCCCTCTGCAGACCTGGTCTGTCCCCCTCTGCTGGCCTGGTCGCCCCTAACTGCCCTCCTCACCACTGGCCTGGTCCGCCCCTAATGACCCTCGCCTGCAGGCCTGGTTGTCCCACACAGCCTGCTGTTCAGTCATTTGGTCATCCCTCACTAACCCCCACTGCCGGTCTGGTCATAGGCAGGCATCTTGTGAGGATGTGAGGGATAATTTGCATGTTACCTCTTTATTATATAGGAGGATTGATTTCAGAGAGGAAGAGAAAGGGAGAGAGAGATAGAAACATCAATTATGAGAATCACTGGCCAGCTGCCTCCTGCACACTGCCTACTAGGGATTGAGCCCTCAACCTGGGCATGTGCCCTTGACTGGAATAGGACCTGGGACCCTTCAGTCCCCAGACCATCTAAACTAATAAAAGCGTAATACTGAAATTAATCGTCTCTTCGGGACGGGTAAGCCACGCTCACAATCAGAGCGACAATATGCAAATTCGCCTAGCCAAGGTGGCGGAGGCCGCAGCCGCGAGAAGCCGCACACAGGGTCCAGCTGTAGTGCAGGATGAGAAGAGCAAGCAGGTCGGTGGGCGAAGCCGTTGGCGGGAGGAGCAGGGCGGGAAGAGGCTGCGGCCTGGAATCGATCATTGCAGGGCACACACACGGGCCTCCAGGGCTCCCCGTGTGTGCCCCAGCCACCTGATGGCTTCCCAGGCGGAAGCCTGGGGGTGGGACCAGCCAGCCGCCCTGAGGCTCCATCTTGGGAAGCCATCGGGTCGCCAGGGGCACAGGCGGGAAGGCCTTAAGCCTCTCCATGTGTGCCACGGCCACCCGATCATCTCCTAGGTGGACAGCCCGAGGGTCAATGGGAGCTGTGGGCAGCCTGAAAATGGCCCTCAGCCTCTCTCCCAGGCTGGCTAGCCACCCCAGTAGGGACCTGAACCCTGAAGGGGCTGTGGTCAGCCTGAAAACTGCCCTCAGCCCCTCACCCAGGCTTGCCACACGCCCATGGGGTGAGGGTCCCCACTAGGGAGCTTGGCCAGCCTGCAAACAGACATTGGTCCCTCACCCAGGCTGGCCAGGCACACCAGCAGGTGGACATCCCCAGAAGGGTCCCAGACTGCGAGAGGGCACAGGCCGGGCTGAGGGACCCCCCAACCCCTGAGTGCACAAACTTTTGTGCACCAGGCCCCTAGTCCTATATAATAAAAGAATACGCAAATTAACCCTAATGGTGGAACGACCAGGAATGACCGTTGCTATGACACGCACTCACTACCAGAGGGCAGATGCCCAGTGCAGGAGCTGCACCCTAGTGGTCAGTGCACTCCCACAGGGGGAGCTCAGCTCAGCTCAGCTACAAGCCAGGCTGATGGCTGCAAACACAGTGATGGTGGCAGGAGCCTCTACCGCATCCTGGCAGTACTAAGGATGTCTGACTGCGGCTTAGGCCTGCTTGCCATGGAGCGGGCCTAAGCCATCAATTGGACATCTCCCTAGGGCTCCCAGGCTGCCAGAGGAATGTTGGACTGCCAGCTTAGGCCTGATCCTCCAGGGCGCAGACTTAAGCCAGGAGGTGGACATCCCCCGAGGGGTCCCAGACTGCAAGAGGGTGCAGGTTGGGTTAAGGGGATCCCCCTAAAGTGCATAAGTTTTTGTGCACTGGGCCTCTAGCTTATAACAGATGTCATGTCCCTGAAATAAGTATCCTGCCCTAGCCAGTTTGGCTCAATGGACAGAGCATTGACCTGTGGACTTAAGTGTCCCATGTTTGATTCTGGTCAAGCGCATTTCCTCAGTTGAAAGCTTATTCCTGTTCCTGGTTTGAGTATGTGCAGGAGGCAACCAACTGATGTGTCTCTCTCACATTGATGTTTTTTTCTCTCTCTGTCTCTCCTTCCCTTCCTCTCTCTAAAAATCAATGGAAAAAATATCCTCAGATGAGATTGGGTGGTGTTATATGGCAAAATAGCTTTCAGAAGTTTGAACCTTAAAAAGCCATTGAAGACAGAGTATTTTCTTCCTATCAGGTCTGCAGTTGCTCTTTGTTCTAGATTTAATCAGTTTCAGAAGACCACAAGAGGCCCAAGGAACATAATATTTTTGCATAATTGTTTGGGTTTGTTTCCTCTTTTCTCAGACCATAAATGAATTAAAAATAGGAGCAGGAACGCAGCATCAGGTGGCATGTTAAAAACATTAATCTGGAGGAATTCCAAGATGGTAGTAGATTAAGTGGAAGCTACACTGACACTCTCACAGAACCAAATTAGAATTATAACTAAAATATAGCAAAACCATCCTGAGTGAAGACTAGCTGTAGAGAACCCTGATAACCATGGAGGTAAAGTAGAGACCGCATAGAGACTGATCCTGCATTCACTGTATTCCATTCCCATGAACTACTTTCAAGCCAGAAGCAAATGCAGTCCAGCAGAATGAGACTTTTCACCTATAACTAATTTCATAGATATGAGATGATAGAAATAGCAGTGGGGAATGTTAGGGAAAGAAATAGAACAGTAGAGACTAGTTATAGTTAAAGACATATAACCATGCTCTGTTAACCATAATGGTTTTGTTCTAATTAAAGAAAGCATATTCTGATCTGGTGGGGAGTTGTACGCCTCGGACCTGGGTTAACCTGGAAATGGAGTCCATCCTGGAGAATCACCTATAATTATGGAACAATTAACAAGCTTGTTGGCAAAACAATGGAGTCCCAGAAGTGCCCCCTTCCCAGCCCTCATTGCCTATAATCTGTAACCATTAAACCCATTTTTATTCCTTTTGCCTACTTCCCCATGCCTGTAATACCCATTTTTATTCCCTTTGCACATCCATTCTTACTCCTCTTGCCTACTTTCCCATGTAATCTTTGTTCTTCTACCCAATATAAGCAGCTGGGTTATAGGTGGGTGTAGAGCAGATCGTCACAGATGACCCGCTGCTCTCTCACACTACTGGCATTATTGGAATAAACACTCATATATGATTTTAAAAAATATATATTCTGAAAGTAACATACTTGGTTGGTATGGTTAGAGGAAGAAACAAAGACAGATATTAATTAAGTAACAATAGCAATGAAAGAATTTAAACACATTTCTCAAAAAAAAGATACACAAATAGCGAATAGCACATGAAAAAAATGATCCACATCATTAGTCATCAGAAAAATGAAAATCAAACACATGTTATATCACTTCACACCCATGAGGATGACTATAATCAAAAAGCAAATAGCTCAAGTACTGGCAAGGATGTGGAGAAAAACGAACCCTAGTACACTGTTGCAGACTGGTTCAACCACTATGGAAAACAGCGTGGAGTTTCCTCAAAATTTTTAAATGGAACTGCCATTTGACCCAGTGATTCCACTTCTAGGAATATATCCTAAGAAGCCTGAAACACTAATCAGAAAAGAATATATGCACCCCTACATTCATAGTGTTATTTACAACAGCTAAGATATGGAAACAGCCCAGTAGATAAGTGGACAAAAAAAACCTGTGGTGCATTTATATAATGGAATACTATGCAGCTGTAAAAAACAAGAATCTGTATTACCCTTTGAGACAACATGTGGGCACCTGGAGATTATTGTGCTAAGCAAAATAAGCTAATCATGATGTAACTTATATGTGGAATCTAATGAACAAAATAAACTGACGAACAAAACAGATCCAGAAACATGGAAGCATGCAACAGACTGCCAAATCTCAAAGGAAAGAGGAGGGCGGGGAGGGGGGGTTGTAAAGGGACGGGAGATTAACCAAAAAATTTATGTGCATAAATGCACAGCCCATGGACACAGACAATAGTGTGATGAAAGTCTGGGGATGGGGTGGGAGCAGGTAGGAGAGGATCAATGGCAGAGAAAAAAGGGAGCCAATAAAGATAAATTTTAAAAAAATAAAAGGACTCAACTCCCTTTAAAAATAAAAGCAAATAGCAAACATTAGCAAGGATGTATATAAACTGAAACCCTCACACATGGCTGGTGAGATATGTAAAATGATATGGGATACTTTGAAAATTTGGAATTCCTCACAATGCTAAACATGGATATTATATGATCCATGATTCCACTCCTAGGTACATACCCAAGAAAACTGAAAATGTACGTTTTTATAAAATTTTGTTCATGAATGTTTATAGCATCTATATCTATCTATTTATCTATCTATCTATCTATCTATCTATCTATCTATCTATCTATCTATGCACACCAATAAAAGGGTAATATACTAATTAGACCAGATAGACCAGATGTCTTCTGGATGTCCTCCTGGACAAAGCCGCCACAGCTGGGAGGGCCCATCACAGAGCCTTGGACAGGTGGGCAGGGCCTCCCTCTGCGCAGCATGGATCACAGAGCCTGGGCAGGGTGGGTAGGGTCTCCCTGTGATGGCTGCCATCAACTGCAGAGACCAGCATAATGGGCAGGGCCTCCCTCTGCAGGGCATCAATCTGGGGGCTCCCAGACTAAAAGAGGGCACATGCCAGGCTGAGGGACTCCCCCAAGTGCATTAATTTCAATTTCATGCACTGGGCCTCTAGTGTATGTGTGTGTATATATACACACTAGGGGCCTGGTGCACAAAAATTTATGCACTGGGGGGAGGGGGGTTGTCCCTCAGCCCGGCCTGTGCCCTCTCATAGTCTGGGACCCCTCAGGGATTGTCCACCTGCTGGCATGCCTGGCCAGCCTGGGTAAGGGGCTGAGGGCTGTTTTCAGGCTGCCCACAGTCCCTTCAGAGTTCAGGTCCCTACTGGGGTGCCTGACCAGCCTGGGTGAGGAGCTGATGGCTGTTTTGCAGGCTGCCCACAGCCCCTTCGGGGAGGGGGGTTCTGCTGGGGTACCTGGCCAGCCTGGGTGAGGGGCTGATGGCTGTTTGCAGGCTGGTCACATCCCCTTCAAGGTGGGTGTCCCCTTCCTGGGGTACCTGGCCAGCCTGGGTGAGTGGCTGATGGCTGCTTGCAGCGAGGCTGGCTGGAATTTATTTAACTTCTAAAGCTGCCTAGGCCTCCGCTCAAGGCAACAAAGTTTCAATTATAGAAGATAAATAAACCCCAGAAAACTGATTCCAGCCAGCCTCGCTGGGACATTGGGTCAATGGGAGCTGTGGGCAGCCTGAAAACAACCCTCAGCCCTTCACCCAGGCTGGCCAGGCATGCCAGCAGGTGGACATCCCCCGAGGGGTCCCAGACTACGAGAGGGCACAGGCCAGGCTGAGGGACCCCCCTGAGTGCACCAATTTTTGTGCACGGGGCCCCTAGTATGACAATAAAAAGAAATGAAGCCCTAACCAGTTTGGCTCAGTGGATAGAGCGTCAGCCTGCCGACTGAAGGGTCCCAGGTTCGATTCCGGTCAAGGGCATGTAGCTTGGTTGCAGGCACATTCCCAGTAGGGGGTGTGCAGGAGGCAGCTGATCGATGTTTCTCTCTCATCGATGTTTCTAACTCTCTATTCCTCTCCCTTCCTCTCTGTAAAAAAATCAATAAGATATATTTTTTTAAAAATAAAAGAAAAAAGAAAAAGAAATGAAATACTAATACATGTTATCCAAGAATGAATTTCCTGAAATAAAAATGTAATTTTTCGCCTGGCTCATGTTGTTCAGTGGTCAGAGTGCCAGCCTAAACAGCGAAGGGTTGCAGGTGCACACCATACCCCTGCCCATCCACCCATCCCATCGGAGTGCATGTTGCCAATCAATGTGTCTCTCTCACATCGATGTTTCTTCCTCTCTCCCCGATCCCTTCTTCTCTCCCTTCCTTCCACACTCTTTTTGAAAAGCAATGGAAACAATATCCTCGGGTGAGGACTAACAACAACAAAAATGTAATTTTTACATATCTACACATTTTGTTCATTCATTAAGCAAATATTAATTCAGCACCTGATATGTAACTAAAGATTTTCTTCTCTTGAGATTATTTTTTATGCTGGGGGCCAGGGGGAGTAAAATAGTAGGTCTTTTAAAGACTTACCAGTGATCTGAAGTTGTGATTTCATGGTCAGGCTACCCATTGAACCAAGCTGTGATCCACTGTCAGACATACCACCAATAGGACAGCAAACCTGATCATGGCAAAAGAAAAACTTGTAAACATCAAAAATTCCCGTTTTAAAAATATGTAAATGGGGCTAACCAGGGCATTTCCACATCCCACTGAATGTGACATAATAACCAGTAATCTTCACATTGCTAAATATAATTTTCAATTCTAAGTATTCACCCTGCCTAACCTACCAGAAACATCTGACATGGCTGATCATTCCTCCTTTCAAGGTTTATCTTCTTTCCTTGAGTTTCCAAGACAAATTCTCTAGGTTTATGTCCTACCCTCACTGATTGCTCCTGCTTAGTCTCCTCTGACAATTCCTTCTCTTCTGTCTGCTCTTTTAATGTTGGAGTAATCTAGGGCTCAGTTATTGGCTCCTTCTTATCCTGATACTCAGTTCCTCAAAAATATCATCCATTCTGCACAGCAAAAGAAACAAAATGAAAAGAAAGCCCACTATGTGGGAGAACATATTTGACAATGATACATCTGATAAAGGGTTAATTTCTAAAATATATAATGAACTCATACAACTTAACAAAAGAAAGACAATCCATTTTAAAAATGAGCAAAGAACCTAGACATTTCTACAAAAAGGACACACAGAAGGCCGAGACATATGAAGAAATACTCTGATCTACAGAGAAATGCAAATTAAAATGACAATAAAGTATCACCTCACACCTAGTCAGAATGGCTATCATCAACAAATCAACAAATGACAAGTGCTGGCAAGGATGTGGAGAAAAGGGAACCCTAGTACACTGCTAGCAGGAATGCAGACTGGTGCAGCCATTATGGAAAACAGTATGGAGTTTCCTCAAAAAATTAAATATGGAGCTGCTATTTGACCAGTGATCCCACTTTTAGGAATATATCCTAAGAAACCTGAAACACCAATCAGAAAGAATGAATGCACCCTATGTGCATAGTAGCACAATTTACAATAGCTAATATCTGGAAACAGCCCAAGTGCCCATCAGTAAATGAGTGGATAAAAAAGCTGTGGTATATTTATACCATGGAATACTACACAGCAGCAAAAAAGAATGTCTTACACCCTTTGAGACAGCTTGGAGAAATCTGGAGAGTATCATGCTAAGTAAAATAAGTCAGTCAGAGAAGACAAATATCACATGATCACACTCATATTGGAATATAAGAAAATAAATTGATGAGTGGAGAATTGCGGGGGTAGGGGTGAAGTGGAGAGGGGAGGAGATCAACCAAAGAACTTGTATGTATATATACATAACGCATGGACACAGACAGTAGGATGGGGAGTGGGTTATAAGGAGTCAATGGAGTTAAAAAGGGGACATATGATATAATTTCAACAATAAAGATTTATGTAATTAAAAAAATATAAAAAATATCATCCAGTGGTGTGGCTTTACATATCATCTATATACCAAAGAGTTCCGAATTTATATTTCTACTAGAGGCCTGATGCACGAAATTCATGCACTTGGGGGGGAGGGGGCTTGTCCCTCGGCCCACCCTGCACCCTTTTGCAGTTCAGGGGATGTCTGACTGACAGCTTAGGCCCGCTCCCCCCTGTGGAGTGGGCCTAAGCCATCAGTCAGACATCCTTAGCACTTGTCACTGCCGCTGCGCTCACCAGCCATTGGCCCAGCTTCTGGCTGAGCGGTGCTCCTCCTATGGTAGCGCACTGACCATCAGGGGGCAGCTCCTGCATTAAGTGTCTGCCTCCTGGTGGTCAGTGCGCATCATAGCCACTAGTCGTTCCACTGTTTGGTTGATTCAGATATTAGCCTTTTATTATATAGGATCCTAGACTTTACTCCTCAACTCTAAACAACTTTACCTGGGTATTTAAAGACAGCCTAAACTTAACACATCCCAAAATGAACTCATCTTCCCTGTAAATTATCTCAGTTGATGGCAACTCCATCCTTTCAGATGATCAGGATAAAAACCTGGGAGTCACCCTTAACTCCTTTCTTTAATAGTTGCCTTCCAACCTGCAAGCAAATTCTTTTGTCGCTATTTGCAAAATACATCCAGAATTCAACCATTTCTCACCACCTCAAGCACCAATATGTTCACAGCTACCTCTCACAGCCATCTTTTCCCTAGATTATGGCAATAAACCAAAAGGTTTCTACCCTTGTCTAGCCTCAGTATCTATTCTCAACACAACCAGGATGACTCTTATCTAAAACACCTAATGTGATATGTGCTTCCAACTTCCTGTTCCCAACTTCCTGATTTCCTTCTATTCTGCTCCCCTACTCAGGCACCTACTTCCTTGTTATTCTAGCATGCTCTATCTAGCCTTAGGGACCTTTATTCTATTTGATCTCTTGTCAATTTTACAATCTGTTCCACCAATCCTGGTCATTTTCTTCTACAGACTATATCACTTTCTGACATACTAAGTAATTCACTTTGTAGTTCATGGGTTCTGACACTCTGGGCTAGAATACAAACTCCAGATGAGTAGGGGTTTTGTGATGTTCACTGATGAAACCCAGAAGCCCAAAACAGTGCCTGATACACAGCAAATCCTTAAATAAATGGCTACTGAATTATATTCAATGAAAAATTGTAACATATCTTCTTCAGTCACTAATCAGGGAAGAGTTAATCTCCATGAGAAAACAGCATACAATAAATATAACAAATCCTACATAATAAAAGGCTAATATGCAAATCAACCAAACATTGGAACGACCAGTTACTATGATGCACACTGACCAGCAGGGAGCAGATGATCAATGCAGGAGCTGCCCCCTGGTAATCAGTGTACTCCCACAGTGGAAGCCCCACTCAGTCAGAAGCCAAGCTCACAGCTGGCAAGCTTAGCGGTAGTGGCAGGAGCCTCTCCCACCTCTGCAGCAGCACTAAGGATGTCTGCTGACTTAGGCCCTGAGGGGAGCAGGCCTAAGCTGTCAGTTGGACATCCCCTGAGGGCTCCCAGACTGCGAGAGGGTTCAGGCTGGGCTGAAGGACCCTACCCCCCAAGTGCATGAATTTCATGCACCGGGCCTCTAGTA
>PVJC01022379.1:0-27361 GCA_004026665.1 Murina feae | reverse complement strand
CAGATGCGGCTGGGGGCAGGTCCCCAGTGGCGACACACACACACACACACACATACACACACAAAAGGCGCCTGGCAGACTGGGGCCATCATAGGACATCCACTGAGGGGTCCCAGACTGTGAGAGGGCACAGGCCGGGCTGAGGGACTCCCTCCACCCCGAGTGCACAAATTTTTGTGCACCGGGCCCCTAGTATATAATAAAAGCCCAGTGGCCAAATGGTGGAATGACCAGAACAACCGGTTGACCAGTCACTATGATGCACACTGACCACCGTGGGACAGACACTCAACACAGGAGCTGTCCCCTTGTGGTTAGTGCACTACCGCAGTGGGAGCGCTGCTGACAGGGATGAGAGGCTTTTCCCGCTGTGTACCCTGGGCCAATGGGCAGGTACCCAGGCTGTGATCATCGCCTCCTTGCCCCAGGCTCCTCTTCCTCACTCCCTGCTGCCTCCTCTGGACACCCATAGGCTGTTCAGTGCTGCCGCCAGGCTCACAAAGCTAATCCTGGAGGTGGGTTCATGGCCGCCATGGGACTGAGACCTACTCCATCGCCTCTCAGTGCTGTTGTCCCTGGGCCCGGCCCCAGTCAGGTTCCCTGGAGTGGCAGGTGCTCTGGCTCCATAGAAGATGCTGGACCAGGGAGCAGCTGCTCAGAGGGCAGGTCCATAGCCGCTCTGCTGACCAGAATGAGTGGCACTCCCACTGTGGGCCCATCCATACAGACCAGCCCCCCAACCAGTGCACAAATCCTGTGCACTGGGCTTCTAGTATACATAGTATAACTATGTATGGTGCCAAGTGGGTATTAGAATTGTTGGAAGGATCTCTTTGTAAATTATATAAATGTCTAACCACTATGCTATACACCTGCAACTAATATAAAATAATACTGAATGTCATCTGTAATTGAAAAATAAAATAAAATGTAATAAAATAAAAATAGTTTTTAAAAAAGAATGAAATCTTGCCATTTGTGACAACATGAATGGACCTAGATGGTATTATGCTCAGTGTAGAAAGTCAGACAGAGAAAGACAAATACCACATAATGTCACATATGTGAAATCTAAAAAATACAAAATAACCCTAACCCTACTCTGTCTCTAATATCAAGAACAATGTTTGGCATAAGCAGGAGTTGAATAAATGTTTGTGAGTGATTGAGTTACTGTTATGCTAGCTACTGCGAGGAACCCAGAAAATACTTATTACTACATTATTGAAATCACTACAGAATAGAAATGTGCTATGATTTTAGAAGATGAATGCCCAGTAGTTTTGACTCTTATTTCATTATAAAGTGTTGTCAGAATTAATATTGCAGTACTGTCTCCAGAACACTAAGTCTCATTATTATTTATGTTAATTAAGAGGAATTGTCAGTTTCCAGCTGGGATTCTGAAATGTGCCTGCCCCTCCAGAATTAGTTCATGAACCCATTTGTGTGTTTTCAGGTTTGAAGCAGCTAAGCTTGTCATGCAGTGGCTCTGCAACCATGAGGATCAAAACATGCAAAGGATGGCAGTTGCTATCATTTCCATTCTGGCTGCCAAGGTACCTGAACTTGTGTTTCCCTTATAATTATTATTTTCCCAAAATCTGAAAGTCACAAAGGTTAGTAAGCCTCTCTGCAAGCCTGCTTATTCATGCTTGCAGTTCAGTATTGCAGAATTCCAGGCTGATCAAAGGTTTTACTCTGACAGCCTGTTATAGAGAGATATTACACTCACACTAGTGAGTTCTTGGACATTTATTTTGTCTGCTTGCTTGCAGCTTTCTACAGAACAAACTGCACAGCTTGGTGCTGAGCTCTTCATCGTGAGGGTAAGTGTGATCTCCTCTACGCAGACCACTAGACAGTGTTCCTTTGCAGTGTTTTCGGGCAGTGTTGTGTATCTGCTGATATTTTATATTTTAAAAATTATTTTTCTTTCTTCTAAATGAGTGTATTCATTTCTTTTTATAGAGGCAGCTTTACTCCTTAACAGAGATGGAAAGAGCCCTGACCTAAGAGTCAGATGACCTAGGATCTAATTTGTAAATTCATTTTGTGAATTTAGAAAAATGGCCTGAACTATTAGTGTAAACATAAGCCTTAAGATCTTATCGAGTTCTAAAATTCGGTGATTTTATTAAATTTATGAAGAAAATGTAAAGATGATTATAGGCATAAGATTGTGCTAGCCCCAGCTGGTTTGGCTCAGTGAATAGAATGTCAGCCTAGTTCAATTCCAGTTAAGGGCACATGTCTGGGTTGCAGGCTCAATCTCCAGTAGGGGGCGTGCAGGAGGCAGCTGATCAATGATTCTCTCCCATCATTGATATTTCTATCTCTCCCTCCCTCTGCCTTCCTCTCTGAAATCAATAAAATACATTTTAAAAAATATTTAAGATTGTGCTAGATTATTTGGGGAAGAATATAATTTAAATAGTTCATGTATTATTTTGCTTGCTTACACAGTTGAGGAAATAATATAATGAACAGTGAAAAGTTAAAAACCTTTGAAGAGAATAAATATGAATGTGTCTTAGGGCTTCCTGTTATAATCCTGGCATGAGGTGTTTGAACAACCATAGTAGATAGAAAAGTCAAGTGAGAGGCTCCTTTTTTCTGTGACATAAATGATGTATGTAATGACAAAGTAAATCATTCACTTGATAGGTAATTATACAGTACTCATCACCTGCCTTAAAATGTTAGGGATTCACACTGAATTATATTTCTTATATCTTCCCATAAGAAATTCACAGTATAGAAAATAGCTATGTAGATATAGTTGTAATACAATCTAATAAGTATAATAATAAAGATATGAATGAAATAAGTAACATAAAAAGAAGGCTGTAGTGGTAAATGGAAAGTGTAGGCATTCTTAAATTGACATATCTAGGTTTATTCCTAATTCTGTTATTTATTAGTGGTGTTATTTGGGGCTGGGGCAAGTTACATAAATTTTCTTAAGGGTGGTAAAAAATACTTTATACAGTTATTATGAAGATTAAATGAAAAGGAAAAAGAATAACTGAAGGAATATATGCTAAGTGCTAGATGATACAATATATATTAAGTGGGAAATGATGCTGATTTTATTTATTTTTACTATATTCAGAATGGCATTTTAATTATAAATATGGCTTTTTATAGCTATACTAGAGGCCCAGTGTGCACGAAATCGTGCGTGAGTAGCTCGCTTCTGCTTGCCTCAGCTGGACACCCCACCCATTGCTGCTTGTAGCTCGCTGCTCCCCCCCCACCACTCATAGCTCTCCATTGCTAGTAGCTCGCACCCTGCCCTACCCACTCTGAGAGCTTCTGCTCGTTTGGTTGTGATGGCGTTATGGCATCAGGGCCACTGGTTGTTTTATATACATGTAGATATGTGTCTCAGTACTTTTAGATGGAGATACATTCAAAGACTTTAAGGAAATAACCCCCTCATATGCTTTGGGGGAAAATTAAGCTTAGTTTAAGCAGGAATTAGCAGAAATTAGTAGTAGCAGTAATGATGATAACTTTTTTTTTTTTTTTTGCTTTTAATATCACCTACAATTTACAACTGAGGAAACAAAGAATTGGCAAACAAGTTTACACAGTTAGTCAGATACAGAGAGATTATTATATTTAAGCTCAGGTAACCTGATTCTAATGCCAAACACTTAATCTCTATGATATTAATTTAAATAACTGCACAGAAGTGTTTGTGTTTCTTAAATATTTTTCCTGAACTGTATGTAACTTGAAGCAAATGTTCATTAATGTTTTCTTGTATCTGTTTGAGAAAAGTTGTCTCTTACTCCCAAAAGTGTAATGTAAAAATGGAATTATGGATGCTTTATGTAGATGTTAAAACAGTTAACTTGCAAACTTTAATTTCAGAAGTTAAAGCTATGACAGAGATAATATATAAGTGGAATTTCAAAGATATTGTCTTATTTAAATCCAATATAGACTTAATTTTTTTCTGCACCTCTGTTTTCTTTTTTAAAATGTATCTTTGTTGTTGAAAATATTACAGAAAGCCCCTTTTTCTCCCCCTTGACCTCCTCCTCCCAGAAATCCAACATAGACTTTAATTCTCTTACTATTATATTTAGTTTGTCCTTTCTTTTTTTCTTAAAACTTGAAGATAGAATTAGTTCTTCCATTTCTTACTTTCTCATACTAAGCTGATTATGATCAAATTTAATACCTTTCAGACTGAATTTCCTCTCCTGAAAAATGGCGCTAGCACTACTACAATTTAGGATATAATTTACTGATGGCTAAATAAATGTTTGCTTCGTTCTCCCCTTCACTTTTTATATACCAGGATCCGAAATGAGTATATGTTGTCACTGATTGGGTAAGATAGTTGGTCCCAAGCTTTAATCATTTTGCTTTTCATTTTATTTTGAGGTGATTAGACTATAGGTACAAACAGAATAATATAGAAGTATTGTGAAGTTCCTATACTTTTTTCTTGTTAGAGGAATAGTCTGGTCTAGGAGTCTGTTTGTTATATTTATAAAAAACCTTGTAGGAAGTGTCTTAAGCTATGAGACTAAACCTCAAGGACTTTTAGTTAATTGCCACTAATAATTGTAATAACAATTCAATAATGAGAAATTAATTCTATTTTTCTTCTTTTAGCAACTTCTTCAAATAGTGAAGCAGAAAACCAATCAAAATTCGGTGGATACTACTTTGAAATTTACTCTGAGTGCACTTTGGAATCTCACAGACGAATCTCCAACCACTTGCAGACACTTTATTGAAAACCAAGGGTTAGAACTCTTCATGAGGGTTCTAGAGGTTAGAATGGGAATTTAGCCTACAGTTTTAACATTTATTGATTGACTTAAGCATTTATTATATTTGATTCTTTAGGTAGTCATAGGTTTCTCTTTCTTTTTACAGTCTTTTCCAACTGAGTCATCCATTCAACAGAAAGTTCTAGGACTTTTGGTAAGATATAAGCATTTCCTGTTTAGTTCAAAGTTATAATTATTTTCTGTCTGAGGTAATACATTGAAGTTGCTATTGGATTTATAAATACTTAATGACATTAGAAAACATATGTATTTTAACTAAGTAAAAAAGCAGTGTACAAAACTATATGTACATATTAAGATTTTCACCACATTAAAAGGAAAAATATGAATTACATACTTTATATTTTTGGTATAGTACAAACTTCATGAGCATGATTTACTTTTATAATCAGAAAAAAATCTCATTTAAAAATGCCTCATACCAAAAAAAAATGTCACTAACTTAAAGTATTTTAGAGGCTGTGTTTGGTAATTAATAATTACTACTTAAAAGACTTCTTAACAAATCATATATTCAGTAAATATATTGAATTTGGTGAAAGCGAGCCCTCTAGGATTTTGAGACAAAGATTAAAGATCAAATGTTTTATGGATCAAAGATGAAGGATCAAATGCTTTAATCTCTGCAACAGGCAAAGTGCCCATGTAGTAAGAACCATTTTAGAGCAGACTTCTGTTCTTAAGGAATTAGATCATAAATGGCATAGATTAGTGAGTAAAAATATGTAGATTTGTGTTTATTTTCCAGATGCAAGACTTTGAAATACTGAGCAATAAGAGATGGATTTGGGGGATAGCTGGAGGCTGGCATTTAAGAAGGACCTGTCTATTCACTATACCTTAGTTATATAAAGTAGAAAATGTAAAATGATCTAAATGCCCAGGAATAGGGAAATGTTAAATATTTTAACTGGTTAGAGCGTTTTTCCAATACGCCAAGGTTGCAGGTTCCATCCTGGGTCAGAATCAACTAATGAATGCATAAATAAGTAGAACAACAAATCGATGTCTCTTTCGCTCTCTCTCCATCTCTGCCTTCTTCTCTAAAAATCAATAAATTTAAAAAAATCAAGAATTACCCTTTAAAAAAAAAAAAGGATGAGGATTAATCTTCAGAGTAGTGAGATAAATTGGAACCCCCTGAATTGTTTCCTGTGTGAACAGAGGTCTTCCTTATGTGCTGCCAAGGAAGCCAATGACATCCCAAATCCAGATAAAACACCTGCCTTCTATAGGCCAGCAGGCAAACTTTGATGGTATTCAGTGGGGATCTAAGGCTATGAAATTTTTAAGGCACAAGATCGGTATATTGCTCAAACAAATGGATGCTTTTTGCCTTCATCTTATTTAGGCTCTCCACAGTATTCAGAACTACTGGTTCCTTTACCCTTTTGATATACTCACCCCTCTCTGCTTTCTAGATACCAAACTTTTCTGGTTTTCTTCCTACTTCTCTTGCTCTTGTTTTCTAAGTTGGGGTTTAACCATAGCCTTGCATGAGGGTAGGCCCCTAGTTATAAATTATAAATTTCCTTTTAGGCCAGAGAGTAGATTACAGTAGGTTTCTTTTTCATGTATCTGTTCAGTCCACTCTTTTACTGAGGTGTAACACTTTGAAAGTCCTTCTTTTGTGTGTGAAATCTTAGTTCCAATTTTTAGCCATTACCTTCTGGCCTTGCATGGCTATTAAAACCCAGTTCTCCTCCCCTGCAGGTTGGTGATGGCCTGTTAGTGCTCTAGTTTGGTTCTGTTTGCTACATATTTAAAGGTTGCTAGCTATTATTCACCCAGCACTTCTAGATATTTTATATCAGGACATTTTTAGGTTATCTATTTAGCAATTTTGCATGAAAAGGGACTCACTACTGTTTATTATTTTGTTTGGAGAGGAGAGAAAAAAATCACCCATTTAAACAGGTACATGTTTAAATCATTTCAATCTCTGTTGTTTCTTTTTTTTTTTTTTGGCCTGTATTTTTTATTTTTATTTATTTATTTATTTTTTTAAAAAAATTTATCTTTATTGTTCAGATTATTACAGTTGTTCCTCTTTTTTCCCCCATAGCTCCCCTCCTCCCATTTCCCATCCCAACCTCTGTCCAATCTCTGTTGTTTCTTAAAGTAAAAAGGGTCATTAGGCATTTACTATATATTACTTTTAATTTTTTTTCCAGAACAATATAGCTGAAGTACAAGAATTGCATTCTGAATTGATGTGGAAGGATTTTATAGACCACATCAGTAGTTTACTACATAGTGTGGAAGTGGAAGTCAGTTACTTTGCAGCAGGAATTATTGCCCATTTAATATCTAGAGGTGAACAAGCTTGGACATTGAGCCGCAGCCAGAGGAACTCTCTTCTGGATGATCTGGTAGGATCATTTGGTGTTTTCTGGAAGCATACACATAATATTCATAGCAGTTAAACTATCAAAGCTTCATAATGCAATAATCCAATAATGCAGTGCTAACTAAATATTGTAATTTTCTTGTGTGTGTCTTGTGTCTTGCAGCATTCAGCTATTTTGAAATGGCCAACTCCAGAGTGTGAGATGGTAGCATACAGGTAATTAGCAAGATAATTAATATTAAGACAGTAACCTAGTCATTTTGTTTGCCTAGAGGTCCTACTAAATGTGTAATTCCTACTAGGTACATTACCCCCCACCCCTTGCCCCCAGGTATCTGTCTTCCTCCTGGTTTTAAAAGAAGCAAAGTATTTTTACTTTCTGCTACCTCTCATTCATCAGTCCTTCCTTTATCCCACTTTTATGGAAGACAAATGCCAGGGACTTGTTTTGTTGCTCTTGAAATTCAAAGAGGAGTAAGAGATGGTGCTTGCACACAAGAACCTAGTGAGGGAGACCAAATGTGAATAATTCACTATTATGCTAGTTTTGTGCATAGAAGTCTAGATAATTAAAAACGAGAGTACTTAAATCTGCATTGGAAAATGGTTAAGAGTTTCCAGAGGAAGTAGATGATGAGCTGAATTTTGAGAGATAATTAAGTAAGGGCATAAGATTTTAGGAACAGGAAACAGTATATTAATACAAGGAGTTCCAAAACAAGATTGAGAGAACTAGAAGTAGCGCCAGATTAGTTTAGGGAAACAATTTATAATAATCTATTAATGTGCATACTGGATTCCTAACTCTGCTTATGACAATTAGTTGACTTGATAGCTAATTGCTAATACTTGAAATACTCCAGATGGCTGCATAATATTATTACAATTTATTTTTGTTGTCTACTTCACAAATGCTGATGCTGCCAATATTTATGATTCTCCCAACTTATGTTCTACCCACTTTTGGGCAGAAAACCAGTAGAAATAGAAAGGCTAATTTTTAGACCTTATTCAGTTAGTTGTCAACTAACTTTTTCTTTTCTAGGTTTTCCAGCCAAGATCTGTTATTCTCTAAATGTGTATCTTCAAGACCAAAAATTACTGTTTAAAATTTCTGTGTTAGTACCTTGTTCTAGTCACCTTCCATCTTTTCTACCAAGATTTCTCAGAATATGGTCCGTTTTTCAAATGGCTAAGACAAAGGAAAGATATACTGATAGCTCATTTATATTAGTTTAAAAATAGTTGGATAAAATTTGTAGAATGAAAAGCTCAGGAATCATTGCTTTAGTAAACAACACTAAGCCCTGGCTGGGTGGCTCGGTTGGTGGGAGCATCGTCCCATACACCAGAAATGTTGTGGGTTTGATTTCTGGTCAGGGCATGTACCTTGGTTGCAGGTTCATCCCCCAGTCTAAGTGTGAATGGGAAGCAGCCGATTGATGTTTCTCTCTTACATCCATGTTTCTCTCTCTCCTTCCCTCCCTCCCTCCCTCCCTCCCTCCCTAAAATAAATAAACTTATCCTCTCTCTAAAATAAATAAACTTATCCTCAGGTGAGGAGTTTTTTAGAAAGAAAGAAAATGACACTAAGTAGAGGGTGTAACTTTTCTTCTTCTTTTATACTTTAGGTCCTTTAATCCATTTTTCCCATTACTTGGCTGTTTCACAACGCCAGGTGTCCAACTATGGGCAGTTTGGGCCATGCAACATGTCTGCAGCAAGAATCGTATGTACCAAAAAGAAATTATGTTTTTCTTTCTCAAGGAAAATTCTCCTCACATAGAAATTGTGTATTTAAGTGATTTTTAAGGACATAGACTTTTAAAAATATTATATAAGAGAATCTTAGTTTATAAAGTACATTTATTTTTTCAGAATGAGCTTGTCAATAGTAGATACTGAATGATAATAGTGAATGAGACTTACATTGTTCCAACATGGAATATAAAAGTTAGGAGCCACTTTAGCGGATTTGACTCAGTGGATAGTGTCTGCCTGTAGACTGAAGGGTCCCAGGTTTGATTCTGGTCAATGGCACATGCCTGGGTTGCGGGCTCAGTCCCTAGTAGAGGGCATGCAGGAGGCAGCAGATCAGTGATTTGCATCATTGATGTTTCTATCTCTCTCTCCCTTTCCCTTTCTCTCTGAAATCAATAAAAATACATTTAAAAATAAATAAATAAAAGGGTCAAGAGAACCTACATTTTATTCAACAACCCAGACATTTAAAAAAGTAATAATAAAAATTAGGAGCCTATAGTAGGTTCATTTTTTTAGCAAACTGTATTAAGGAGATCCAGTATTTATGGTACATTCCAGTGTCCAGTCCTCATCTACACAAAATTCAAGATGTTGCTCTCTGCACCCATAGTCTGTGGGGAAGCAAAGCATTTAGATTGGGGTTTTGTTTTTTGTTTTTTAAGTTTTGAGAGAGAGAGATAGGAGAGAGAGGGGAAGAGATAACCAGTGGGCTGCCTCCTGCATGCACCCGAATAGGGATTGAGCCCAAAACCTGTACATGTGCCCTAACCAGGAATCAAATAGGTGACCTTTCAGTGCACAGAATGATGTTCAACCAACTGAGTCACACCACCCAGGGCCTAGATCGGGTTTGATAACTCTTTTTTAAAGATAATGAATCAACTGTTTGTCATTTATTAATATAAGTTCATTCCATAAGTTATTTTAAACATTGCACAAGAAACACACAGAAGCACTAATAATAAACTGTAGTGTGTTTTTTTTTAATTAAAAATCAGGACCAACATCATCAGTCATTAGAGAAATATAAATTAAAGCCACAATTCACACGTACTAGGAAGGCTGCCTATAATCAAAATGATGGACAAGGTCATGTGTTGGTGAGAATGTGAAAGAATTCTTTCACATCTTTGCTGATGGGATGGAAAAATATATAACCACTTTAGAAAATAATTTGGTGATTTTTTCTAAAGTTAAACATACATTTAGCATTTTGCCCAGCATTCCAGATATTTCCTCAAGATCGATGAAATGGAAAGTCCACCAAAAAACTTAAACAAGAATTATACCACAGGAGTATATACATTTGCAAAACTCATCAAAATGTAGATTAACTTTAATTTTGTTTTATTGTTTGTAAATTATACTCTAATAAATGACTAAAACTAATAAGGCTTTAAAAGTTGTGTGTATAAAAAGTATTTTAAAATAAAAATGCAGAAACAAAGAAAATTGCATGTACAATATCAGTGCCATTACATTTTTAAAAAAGAAATGAGGGTGGGGTGGAGGTACTGATGGAGAAGATGAAGGGATTGAGAAGTACAAATTGGCAATTATAAAAATAGTCATGGGAATGTATAGTCATATAGGAAATACAGTCAATGATACTGTAATAACTATGTATGATGTCAGGTACTGAAAATATTGGGGAAACACTTTGCAAAGTATATGATTTTCTGACCACTATGCTGTACACCGGAAACTAAAAGTAACATTGAATGTAAACTGTAATTGAAAAATAAAATAATATATATTAAAAAACAGGAAATGCATAAAAATGTAATAAGCACCTTACTTGTGATTTGGGGTCAAATAAATTTTCTTTTCCAGATTGCCTATGTCTTAAGGTTATGATTAAAATATAAATGTAAATATATATATGGTACGTGTATTATTTATATGTGGGAACTTGCAGTGTACACATAACATCATTACAAAAGTATACATCCATCTGTAGCATATGTGAATGGTCAATAACAAAAGAGCTAAAATTTAAGTGAAAAGTAATTATTTTGTGTGTGTGTAGAGTAATTTTTAAGTGTTTTAAGAGAAGCTCTTTCTCTTGTTTTCTTTCAGCCTCAAGGTATTGCAGCATGTTGATTGAAGAAGGAGGATTGCAGCATTTATACAACATCAAAGAACATGAACAGACTGATCCCCATGTCCAACAGATTGCCGTGGCCATTCTGGACACTTTAGAAAAGCACATTGTACGCCATGGGAGACCACCTCCCTGTAAAAAGCAGCCCCAGGCCAGACTAAATTGATAGCCATAGGCAATTGAATAATTGAATCACAGGAATCCTTTTTGTGATAGGTTCATTAGGAGTATCTCCTGTGATGTTTTGGGGTTTCCATAGCAAGAGTCTTAGATCAGTTTGGGATTGATGATGTACAGTACTGCCCATGTGAACAGTCTCTAATTTGTTTTGTGATTTTTAATTTGTGAGGTAAGAAGGGTCTCTTCCTTCATCATTGCTTTTTAGAAAAATTTCCACATCTTTCAGTGTTTGAACTTACCTGTGCTTGAAATTCTACAGTTTTATGATAAAGTTTGCACGAACCCTTAGGCCAGACTTTTCTGACCTTAAAGACCCTTCTAGTCAGTTTGCAGCTTCAGATAAGCTGTTAAGCTGATGTCTGAAACTGCTTCAGTTGTAAATTTTATAATGCTCTGTATAAAATGCCTTTATTCTCTGTCTGTGTACCTTTCATTAGATGCCCTCCTTAGTGTGAAAGAATGGAAATCTGAATCCTCTCCTCGGGAAAGCTACTCACTGGCTGGAGCTTGGATAGCTGGAAGAAAACTATTAAGAGATAACAGAGTTTAGGCATGGGAAAAGGTCTGGTCTTATGATAACAGTTTTTAAAGTGGAGCAGGCTATCCTTCTGGAGTCCACATCTCCTGGGGCGATGAGTAGTAGCTTCTTCATATTTATTCCTGGAAGCACGGGCTTCTGCTTCCTACACAAATTCCCTAGAAATATATCCGCAGGCATCACAGTGTAAAATGTTATAGCATTCTGTGTTAAAGATTAACTCTCTGAATTGATAGGTCACATCGTTGTGAAAATGTGAATTTTTTAAATGTCTTGTTAGAACTGACCATTCTTGACCCTCTAATTCAAAGTGATTTTGTTCAGTGGAATAGAGAGACTACACATGATGTTACCTGCTCAGTTAAAATACAATTAACAACAGTAAATTTTGCCACAAGAAGTTAAATTTCTTTTGTTTCAAAATACACGTACCTTAATGTTTTTATGTTGGAGAAAGATGTCCACATCGTACTGCCAAAATGAACAAGTAGAATTAGACTGTTGTTAAATATAGTGATTCTAGTTGCAGTGCATAAAAGAAAATACTTTTTGATTGATTATTTTTTATACAATCACCTTTCCTTTAAGATACCTGTGATAGTATAGTAAAGAATCAGTTATCATCATATCAACAGCAGCAGTTGGGAGGCAGAATGTCACCAAAAAACTTAATTCCCATTTAAAATTTTACTTTGTGATTAAAGTTAATCACAATCTCAGATGAATGCATTTTTCCCATAGATGACCAAATGTTTTCAGTAGAGATTTTAAATGGTATATTTTAAATTATGGTGATTATTCAGAAGCATTTTTATTTAGAAAGGAGCTATTTACTAGTATGCTGATAACATTTTTGACATTCACATTTCACACCACTATTACAGTAATCATACCTGAATTATTTGGTGCTCCTTCACAGGGATGAAAATTTAAACTAATGTAGGTCTTTAAAATCCATTAAAAATCAAGTAAAATTGTGTGTTAATTCTGACTTAATTGTTATAGATATAGGATAAATTTTTATAGAATAAGCCTATTTCAGAGGAAATAGAAAATTCTTTTAAAAATTTCCCCTTTTTTTCTGAATTTTAATATCTGAGGCAAAATGTAGAAAATACGACAACCTGTGTTAGCTTGGAAGTTGCTATTAGCTGTGTTGACCGCTTCCAAGTCTCCTAGCTTGTGTAGTAAAGGGAAAGCCTGTTTGAAAAGCTTGCCTTTAAGTTTCTCTTATCTTCTGTTCAAGACAGTGCATATTCCTTACAGGCTAATCCTAGATTTTTCCTAACAAGTTGTTTCCAGAAATGGCTAAAGATGTACAGAAAATAATAAATCTCTTCTTACACAGAATAACTTGTTGATAGATGAAGACTCAGATATTTTAATTTACTACTTTGAGCACTGGTAATGGCCAAATACCTCTGAGTCTTAAAAGCAAAATAATTGATCACTTCCCAAATATATAAAAATTGTAGTGCCTTTATTGTTGGGATGGTTCTTAAAATTGTATGTCTAATTAAGGCACAGAATTGTTTCTAAGGTCTTGAATCTGACTAAAATATCAAAATTATAAGGCATAACTGGCCTCTCTCTACAGTAAGAATCTATTAGGCCTTCCTTTTGCGTTTGTATAACAGAATTTAACAGTACTTTGTGCCTTTAAGGGTTACTTCTTCAGTGGCTAAAAGGTACTATTTCAAGCACAATTAAGACTAGGGCTGAACCACTCATTGCTCAAATAACACTGCAGCAGTCCACAAGCAACAGCAAGAGATTAACAGGAAATGGAATTAGACTTTTTAGAGTATAATGATGCATATTAGTGGTATTGTTAAGTAAAACAAGAGCAGTCTGAAATTAAAGCAAAAATTAAGCCATCTCATTTTTCCATCAAGTAAATTTGGCTGTGACCTTTGAACTCTAAAAAATCATTTTTTTTCTTTTTGCAGTTGGAAAAAAACCATAAATCAAGTGTAATAAATGGTTAGTTTACCTTCTGGCCAAGGCTTCAGTGGCTACTGACCTTAGTTGCGGATTTAAAAAATTATATCAGATCTACAATTACAGGAATTGACTTAAATATTACTCCTACTCACTCTTGAACAGAAATTCTGTTTAGTGGCATCAATCAATTTAAGTGAATTACTTATGATTGCAGTGTATCACCATAAAGTTGCAGTGGGAATTTAATTTTATCTTTTGATTATGAACAGTCCAGGAATTAGAGATTCATGTGTAAAAACATTAATCCTATATATTCAGCCTACGAAGTTGATTTTACTAATGGAACCTTTTGAGTTGGCCCTTTTTCTCCATTCACTTTCATTTGCCTGTGTTTATTGTTATTATTATCATACCACGTGTAAGATGGTATTGGGCCATCTTCGAGCCCTTTGGACCACTTTTTTTTTTTTTTTAAATAGTGTTATTGATTTCAGAGAGAAAGGGAGAGGGAGAGAGAAATAGAAATATCAGTGATGAGAGAATCATTGATCAGCTGCCTCCTGCATGCCCCCTACTGGGGATTGAGCCTGCAACCTAGGCATATGCCCTTGACCCAAATTGAACCTGGGACCCTTCAGTCCTCAGACCCACGGCTCCATCCACTGAGCCCAACCAGCTGGGATTGGACCACATTTTAATGAAAACATTTTATGTGTTATATTAGGGAAGATCAGATTAAGGAATCATGGTTTTGGCTTAATGTTTCCAAATGCATGGATAACATTCACCTACCATCCCTTCCCTGCCATAGAACAATATACTCAAGTTTGAAAGAGGTCGTGAGTAGCTGGGAAAAAAATTTTTTTGTTGAAAACCTATCCCTCTGCTGCCCTCTAATGGTATGTTTAAGTTCTTTGGTTATTGTGCAACTTTTATCTTGGAATAAACAGTATTATTAAAACTAACGGTATAAGTTAAAGGCACTATCACATTGTCAGTTGATGCGGGCAGTTTTATCTGTATGTTACTTATTTGGGACTTTGTGGTTAGAGCTCCAAGGTAGTATTTTAAGACAAATTATAAAAAGATTTGCAAACTTACGGTTTCCCTCTCAAATCCATTGTAGCAGTTTCAAATGACTGTGTGGCTATTGGATATTTAATCTTTACCATTTGCTTTGTGTTGGCACATTTTTAATTTTTATTGTTAATTCATGAACTGCTTATTTTAGGAATAGTGCAAATCCAACCTTCATCCAGTGATGAGAATAGCAGTATGATAGGAACATTTGCTGAATATGCTTTAAATGAGTAATTACTTTATCTCTTTTTAGTATTTCATAGTCTTTGCATGACATGGTATACTCCTAATTATACATTCTTTGGTTTCAAGATCTTTTTAAGTTTTTTGTTTTGTTTTATTCATTTTAGAGAAAGAGGAAAGAGAGAAACATCAGTTTGTTGTTTCACTTATTTATGCATTTATTGATTGATTCCTGACTGGTAATCAAACCTGCAACCTTGGCATATCGAGATGATGCTCTAACCAACTGAGCTACCCAGCCCGGGCCAGTTTCCAAATCTTAACCTAAAACATTCTATGTTAACCGATTGGCAGCCTAAGAAAGAGCTTTCTCTGCCTATTTCTTTCCTCCCCCAATTTTTTGGGGTAAACTATGAGAAAAATCAGTGCTGTTCCTCCTTTCTCTGGATGAAGCAGAACTCTTTTTGACAGCACAACCTAATTTTATAGCTAGCCAGAATGTCTATTAAGAATATTTAGAAAGTCTAAACTTATCACAATCATTTAATGGGAAATTATAGATCTAGTTCATTAATAGTATGTGCTCAATTTGGCACTCACTTTTGGGAAAACTGTTCAAATTGGGTTCTTTTAAGCTTATTTTAATCAGCCTAGAAGCAAGAAGCTACTTAGCCAGTGGAAGCTGAACACACTTTCATAAAAGCAAGAAATTCTTGAGTGTTTTTTCCCTTTAAAAATGGGAGGATGTTATATCAAGATTTATACTTTCAGATAATCTGCAAGAATAAAAATTTTAAATCCCTGACTTTTGTGTAATTCCCACTATCAAATTCTGACTTGTGAGTGTGAAAAAAAAAGCTATCTTTTGCTTGAGTTCTAGTGCAAGAGTTTAACTCCTTTCAAAGGATATCATTGGAAAGTATAATGTGTATACATTTCAAAGGCTCTCAGTTATCTGGACTGGAGGCACTGTTCTCACTGTGGCCAGATAAATGGCAGTGTTCTGTACATGAATCATGCTATATTTTAAACCAGGACATCACTTAGATATTAATGTGTGTAAAGATTTTTGTTTTTGGAATTTCTTTTTTGCCTAAATAAATGTTATAAATTTTATGTAAAGTGTATCTTGTCTACTTTGATTCTAGACATTTGTTTTAAAATTTAATACTAATGCAAAATTCAGATTCCTTAGTTATCCTCTTGAAAATTTGCTTTCTGAAAAGACCAATGGTTTTGTTACTGGCAGTGTTGATTCTCAATCTTTAGTTTCGTAAAGAAAGAATTCAGAGCCAAGAACTCTAACGCAAGAGGAAGTTTATTTAGCATGCAAAGAGAAGAGAAGATTCCAATGGGCTGCTCAGAGCTGCCTCGACCTTTTAGAAAGAAAGTCACAGAGGCAGAAGTGAGCCAGCTGAGCTGCATGGACTTGGGAAACAAATACAGAGGCCAAAAAAAAAAGGGGGGGGGGCACTTGGAGACAGGTTCAGGTGGTTAGCCCCCAGTAAGCTACTGTTGCCTGTGCCTCTCTGTTTGCAAGTCTGGTGGGGACCTTTAGAGCTTAGGAGAAAGAAAGCAAAGAACATGCCTGAAGGAAGAAGGCACGGGCATGAGAGAGAGAGAGAGAGAGAGAGAGAGAGAGAGAGAGAGAGAGAGAGAGAGAGAGGAGAGAGAGAGAGAGAGAAAGTACCAAGTACCTACCCTGGGTCCTTTATCTTAAGAGATTTTAGCTATTTTCTAAAGGCAGGATCTCAATAAAATACCAGCTTTCCAGGTGTGTCCTTTAATACTCAGATTCATAGCTTTAGGATTAGGGTTGTGGTCTCTACTGATTGGTTGGCACTAGGGTAGGGGTTCATTGGTCATGCATCTGGTCCTGACACCAGCCATGGCGTCACTTCATGTGGTTTTGCTGCTTTTCTGGGCCTAGAGCTGAAACACGACCAAGGCCTAGATGTTATCTGTAATTTGACCAAAACTCTGTCTCTGTGGTCAACAGACTGGAGATTTGTTCCTAAGATTTTTTTTTAATGCCAATCAGAACTTCATTGTCCTGAGTGCTTAATGCTTAAGGGAGTGGTCATGCAAAGGAGAAGGAGGCAGATGAGTCAGGGTACTGGATGAGGCCAGTTTGAATCCACTGTCTCCCCATTTCACTTACCAAGGAATTTTCCTGGCTCCTTACTATCCTACCTCAATTTTACTGCAAAAGTTTTCTAGTACTAGAACTCCATTTATTCATTTCATTAAATACCTATGCTAGGTATTGTTTAAGTGTTGGAATTTCTATCATCTATAAATCCCTCAGGGGACATATAGATTAGTGGAGAAGAAGAAATATTAAGAAAGATAACTAACTATTTAACACTAGAGGCCCAGTGTATGGATTGGTGCACCTTGAAAGGAATTGTGGGACGTGAGGCTGCGGTGGACACAGGGGCAGGTCTTGGCCCATCCGCCCCACCCCTGCCTGGCCCCTCTTGCTGTGGCCCCGTCCCTCTGCCAGCAGCCCAGCTCCTGCCATGCCACCACCACCACCGCTCCCACACACTGACAGCGCTAGCCCTGCTCCAACGTGCTGACAGCGCAGAGCGATTGGGGCCAGACCCACTCATACCTACTAAGAGCGTGGAGCAATTGGGGCCAGTGCAGCAGCAGCAGCTGCAAGCAGGGCCAGTGCCATCAGCAGGTTTGAACAGTGGCTGCTTCCCTGATCGCCCCTCAGGAGCAGGAGGTGGTGGAAAAGCTTTGAGGGGTGATTGGGGCCAGCGGTCACCACTCACACCCACTGACAGTGCTGAGCATTCTGGACCGGTGCCAGGTGCTGGCAGCGGGTGCAAGTGGTGGCTCCAGCGCTTGTAGCGGGTGCGAGTGGGACTGGCGCTGGCAGCAGGTGTGAGAGGTGGCTGCCAGCCCCGATCACCCCTCAGGAGCAGGGGGAGGTGGTGAATCCTTGAGGGGCAATTGCAGCCAGCAGCTGCTGCTTGCACCCACTGACAGCACCAAACGATTGGGACCGGTGCGGGGCGCTGGCATCAGGAGTGACCAGCAGCTCTGGAGCCGGCAGTGGGTGTGAGTGGGGCCAGTGCCAGCAGCAATGTGAGCACCCAGCAGGACCGTGGCATGCTGTAGCAAAGAATTTTCAGTAACCAACAGAGGCTTGCCCCGATGACAGCAACCAGTGCCCCACGTTGGCCTGGTGCCCTGCTCACCTGCTCCACCATCCCGCCACAGCTGATGCCCACTATGTTCTGCACTCTGCCACATGCTGCCACTACTACCCACCACATTCCGTGTGTGCCCCCTGGTCAGTGCACAGTTGTTCAGTTGTTCAGCCATTTGGCCTATTTGCATATTAGGGTTTTATATATATAGACTAGGGGTCTGGTGCACAAAATTCGTGCACTGGTGGAGGGGGGGGTTCCTCAGCCCAGCCTGCCCCCTATCACATATTGGGAGCCCTCAGGGGGTGTCCTACTAACAGCTTAGACCCACTCTCTGCTTCTCTTGGGAAGCGGGCCTAAGCCACAG
This sequence comes from Murina feae, assembly GCA_004026665.1. Classification (NCBI taxonomy): domain Eukaryota; kingdom Metazoa; phylum Chordata; class Mammalia; order Chiroptera; family Vespertilionidae; genus Murina; species Murina feae. Next base: position 8,870 of record PVJC01022379.1, on the reverse strand, counting down.
TCTGGCCTCCCTTTGTGGGAGGTGACCAGGCTAATCAGGGGAAGCCACCAGCCCCATCACCCTGCTGCTGCAGCCACTGCCAGTCACCACAGCCACCAAGGTGTTTTCATCAACACGGACTCCAGTCCCTCACGATGAAGAAATGACAACTTTCTTTAGGCATTTTCAAGATGTATCTTTCGTAGGATATGACATTTCTTTATTTTTTATCCTCACCTGAGGATATGTTTCCATTGATTTTTAGAGAATGTGGAAGAGAAGGGAAAAACAGAAACATCAAAGTGAGAGGAACACGTTGATTGGTTGCCTCCTGCATATGCCCTGACCTGGGCCCTGGCCAGGGAGGAGCCTGCAACCTAGATACATGCCCTTGGTCAGAATTGAACCCAGACTCTGCAGTCAGCACGCTGAGGCATTATGCACTGAGCCAAACCGGCTAGGGCAGAATATGACATTTCTTAGCTCTCCAGCAGTGGACCTTCATTTTTTTTCTCCAGGAATGTGGTGGAAAAACCCTAGATCGTCTTTAGGGATTCTTATTACCCAAGTTACTAAGAATATTACCAGTGATATACAGGGAGCTTAGCCAATGATCCGTCAGAAAAGGTGTTTCCTCTGTAGTTCACTCCCATCACTGGCTCCACCCCTGCCCCTCCAATCCCAGCTCCACCCCTGCCCAGGCCTGTAACCTCTGGCCGAGGATGCAGGCCTGGGCAGGAGACCCCCAGACCCCTCCGATTGCCAGCTGCACAGAGCTCAGTCCTCTGTGATCACCAGCTCTGATCCTGCCCCCTGCTATCACCGGCTCTGCCCTTGCCCCACTGGCAGCCTCTGGCCAAGGCTACAGGCCTGGGCAGGGGACCCCCAGACCCCTACTTTGCCAGCTCCACCAGTGCCCATGCCCCTGCGATCTCTGGCCTTGCCCCTGCCCAGGAATTATGCCTGGCTAGGGAACCCTCACACCCCTCTGATCACCAGCTCTACCCTTGCCTATGCCTGAGGCCTCTGGTGAAGGCCTCTGACCTGGGCAGGGGACTCCCAGCCCCCTCTGATCACCTGTTCTGCTCCTTGGGCCCCCCGACTCCCCAGCCATCTACCTGGCTAACAGGCCTGACCACTTCAGTGGCAGGGCTGAGCCAGACTGGCCGCTGCCATCTTGTGGCTATGGGGGCAGCCATCTTTGTGACAGAGTGATGCCTAATTTGCATATTACTCTTTTATTAGATAGAATGTGGTATGGGCGCCTCCATCTTGTGGCCATGGCAGCAGCCATCTTTGTGACAGAATGATGCCTAATTTGCATATTACTCTTTTATTATGTAGGATTGTTTTACAGACCAATCCACAGTGCTTGTTATAGAGGCTTAGAGACCACACAAAAACCAAGCTGGATACCTGTCTAACACAAGAAGACTTCCTAGAGAACATAATATCCAAGGTGACATTCATTCACACAACTATTGCAATAATTAATGGATATAATGTATTTTTTAAGTGCATTTAGTCAGGGAGATTACCAAAAAACGAAGTATAATATAAGAACCCCAATGGCCTGGAAGAATCGTTAGTGATTTTAGTTTCAGAAACCTCATTTTATAGTTGAAGACAGTAAGTCTTAGGTAACATGAGTTTGCCCAAATCATACAGCAAGTCAGTCACAAACTTTATCACAATTCTTACCTCCCAGCTTCCAATCCAATATCCCCCACAACTCCCACACACACAATATTGTTGCATAATGGCATGAGGTTTCTTAGCTGTAGACAGTATAGTTGACCCTCCATAATGGCAGATTCCACATCTATGGACTCAACCAACTATAGGTGGGAAATATTCAGGGCAGGAAACTTACTTTGTTACTGATGTGTACTATGTATAGTTAGGCCTATGATGATTATGTCTGTACTGGACATACACAGACTTTTTTTTTTGGTCATTATTCCCTAAACAACACAGTATAACAACTATTTCCATAGCATTGGTACAGAAAAGAATGTGCAACAAAGGGTCAGACTAGAGATTAACTATCTTTTGAGGATGGTATTATTGGGAAGTATTCCTGTTTTAGAGTCTATACAATTATTAATGAATAGTCACTACAAATACTATGTCACAACACAAACATGAGAATAGACTTAGACACACTTGAGCAAAGCAAGGACAATGAGCCAGGTACAGAAACTCACCAGGGCAGAAAGCCCCAGATGCCTAGCAAGCAGCAAAACTGGGAAAACAAGAATCTCACCCCCAGGGCAGCCTGTCTTCACTTAGCATATCATTGTGAGGAGGAATATAAGACAATTGGGGGGGCTAGCAATCTGAATCTGTGCCAATAGTCAATATTCTGATGCACAGTCTTACTAGTATAATTAAGCCTCATTCTTATCTGTGAAGCTTATCCAACCTTGCAGAACCTGTTTCTCGGAATACTCCCATTTTACAGAGGCCATAAACCAGGAACCATACACTACTCCCAGAGGGGGTTGGTAGCACTGGTGTCAGCCAGACCAGGCCTTTGGGTGTAATCTCACTTCCCCCATGCCAACCCTTCATGGCGGGGAGTGGGGGGGGTGGTTTGCAAAGCCTGTGAAAAGTCCAGAAGCCTGGTCAATATTTGGGGGACAAAGAAACTAAGGGGATAAAAGGAAAGGTTCCTCCATATTCACCACTCGGGCTTTGGAAAATGACCCCCCTGAGTCACCACACTAGTGCATCTGCAAATGAAGAGTTTTTCCTGAATGTTCTGAATATCCATTGTGTGTTTTCTGGTCACTGGTAAATTCTGCAACAATTGGTCTTGTGGTTTGGATTTCCGACCTTTCATGTTCGTGGTCAGGTGGTTTAGACACACCTGACCTTTTCCTCCCTAAAGATAACATCTAGGCACCAGTTGTATTTCAACTCTAGGCCCAGAAAAGCAGCAAAACCAGACAAGTGATGCTTGTGGCTGCCTCAGGATCAGCTACATTGACTAATGGGAACCCCTGCCCTGGCACTGACCAATCAGTGGAGACCATGACCCTGAAAGAACACACCTGGAAAGCTGATGAATATTTTAGTAAGACTCACCCCTGAGACCTCCCCTAAGATTTCCACCTGAGAGAGATAAATATGCTCAAGACAAAGAACCCAGTGCATACTCTCCCTCCAGGGAGCACACCTATGCCATTCCCTTTCCATCTCTTCCCCCACAGGCAGGTATCCCCTAACCTCTAAGGGACCCCATGAGATTTGCAACCCGGGGAGCAATGGGCAGTGGTAGCTCGTCCTCCGCTAACCTCTGAACCTGTCTCCAAGGGCCCCTTTTCTCTGACTTTTCAGTGATCCAAAGTAGTCCAGCCTAGGCTTTCCTATTGCTTCTCCTATGCCCTTGCTTGTTTTACTGTCCTAAGTATATTTTTGCTGCCATCATGAACCCAATACCCTTTGGCTCAGTGCTGTGTAGCTCTTTCCTTAGGATATCCCCATCTCCCATCCTCTTGTCCTTAAATAAATTTAATTTTTCATTATTCAACATCTGAGATGGCTATTTAGCCTGCCTACACACCACCACCAACTTTAACCTTTCAATTAAATGTATTGGAGCAATAGAGTTTTTTGTTTTGTTTTGCTTTGTTTTTTTGACCTGGAGGAAAGATTTTTATTTGCTTGGCACACAGACACAGAAAGATGCTTGCCTACCAGGCAGCTGAAGAACATCAGAAATGACTGTGCTCAATTAAAGACAAGGACAGGATTTCTCTCTCTATTTTTATTATATGGAGATTCTTCTCCAGGTTACACTCGTCAATGGCAGGTGTGGGTTCATAGGCAACCAGGAGCTACTCTGACCCATCAACACACTGACACACAGACTAAGAATAGTTACTCTGTTTTAGAAAATTAATATAGCATTTCCCCCTTAAAGTCCTCATCAGTATGCCCACCTTTTTTGCATTTTAAAAATGTAAACCATTTCATCGTAAGAAACTGAAACTGAAGAATTTTATAAAACTGCTCTTAGGAAATACCTAATGCTTTGTGGCTTTTTCATATATCCTATACATCTTTAGCATAAATAAGTGATATTAAATATACTGTTGGTATTAATGATAAAGCACAGGAGCAATAGAGTTTTTAATAGTTTATTGCCTGTGCAACAATTCATTCAATAGTAACATGGTATTACTCTGGGTCCTACATCCATGAAGACAACAAATACATATATATATATATATATTTATATTTGATTTTTTAGAGAGAGGAAGGGAGAGGGATAGAGAGTTAGAAACGTCGATGAGAGAGAAACATCGATCAGCTGCCTCCTGCACACCTCCTACTGGGGATGTGCCCACAACCAAGGTACATGCCCTTGACCAGAATCGAACCTGGGACATTTCAGTCCACAGCCGATACTCTATCCACTGAGCCAAGCCAGTTAGGGCTACATATATATTTTTTAATTGATTTCAGAGAGAGGAAGGGGGAGAGAGAGATATATAAAAACAATGATGAGAGAATCATCGCTTGGCTACCTCCTGCACACCCCATATTGGGTGGGAATTGAGTAATCTGGACATATATATGCCCTGACTGGGAATTGAACTGAGACCTCCTGGTTCACAGGTTGAAGCTAAACCACTGAGCCACTCCAGCTGGGCTACCTTTGGCTAATATTTAAACCAACAAGTTTTTGATCTATGTTGTTTATAGCCAACACTTTAAAAATTAAAAGCCTTCTTCCATACTTCCCCCTACCTCACCTTTTTAAAATGTTTTTATTGGGTAGATAGACCCTTGGCTAATTATTTTATTTCCTTCTGATTACCCTGCTATCTCCAATTCCTCATTCTTAATCTACATCATAACAGTCTATGAGGAGAAGAGGTGAAAGACAGAAATCATGAACACTCACATTAGTCATTTCTGTATCTTATAATTTGATTCTAATGCAGTCTCAAAAGTAAGCCTTTACACAAGCTCCAACCTATGAAAAGTGTAAGTCATACCCTAACCGGTTTGGCTCAGTGGATAGAGTGTTGGCCTGCGGACTCAAGAATCCCAGGTTCAATTCTGGTCAAGGACACGTATGTTGGTTGCAGGCACATCCCTAGTAGGGGGTGTGCAGGAAGCAGCTGATCGATGTTTCTCTCTCATCGATGTTTCCAACTCTCTATCTCTCTCCCTTCCTCTCTGTAAAAAAATCAATAAAATATATATTTTTTTAAAAAGAGTAAGTCATAGAATGGGAGTGCCCACACTGAGCTCTTGGTTTCCAGAAATCAGCCTTTGGAGTACATTTGAGGAAATGGCACCAGTGATTAGACATTGCAGATGAATGGCTTCCTCCCATGCACTGAATAGGACAGCTGTTTAAAATTATCTTGCAATGACTCAGTCAAGGACCATCTCTAATGAGTGTCTTTTAGAATGGAATGTGAATATAAGAGCTAAGAACAAAAATACTTTAGTTTTCCTCTCACTTTACATTAATACACATTAAAAGGAACCATTTTCACATAGATCAAACTGACAATTTCCAGATGGGAATGGATTTGGGAAAATGGGTGAAGGAGGTAAAAGTATTAAGAAGTACAAATTGCCAGTTAAAAAAATAGTCATGGGGATCTAAGTACCTATATATCTATATCTATATCTATATCTATATCTATATCTATATCTATATCTATATCTATATCTATACTTAGATATAGATACAGAAGGTTAATATACAAAGTGTCCCCTCATGAGTTCGACTGGAAGACCGGGAGTTCAATTGCTCACTATGATGTGCGCTGACCATCAGGGGGCAGTGCGAAAAATGGCAGACCACCAGTGGTGGCAGCAGGGCACTAAGGGAGCAAGGGAAGGAGGAGGCGGGGAGGCAGGGAGGTGGGGAATCTGATTGGCCCTGATCACTGGCCAGGTCTAGGGACCTTCTGTGCATGAATTTCATGCACTAGGCCTCTAGTAATTATAATAATGTATAATATCAGATGGGATACTAAACTTATGGGGGTGATCACTTTGTAAGTTATATAAATGTGTAATAATAGTTGTATACCTAAAGTTAATACAATACTGTATGTTAACTGTAACTGCAAAAAATTTTTAAATTTTTAAAAAAGGAACCATTTCAGCCCAGCAGGCATGGCTCAATGTTTGAGCATTGATCTAAAAACCAGAAGGTCATGGTTTCATTTCAGGTCAAGGTACTTGTCTGGGTTGCAGGCTGGATCCCTTGTAGGGTGTGTAGGAGGCAGTCCATTGATGATTCTCTTTCATCATTGATGTTTCTATCTATCCTCCTTTCTTCTTTGAAATAAATAAAAATATACTTTTAAAAAAGGAACTACTTCAGTTACATATTTAGGATGTGACTGTCCTATTCAAATATGGAGATTGAGTTACCAAATATTTTTTAAAAAATATATTTCTTTATTGGTTTCAGAGGGGAAGGAAGAAGAGATAGAAACATCAATGTGAGAAAATCATTGATCGGCTGCCTCCTGCATGCCCCCTACTGGGGATTGAGCCTGCAACCCAGCCATGTGCCCTTAGCCAGAATCGAACCTGGAACCCTTCAGTCTGCAGGCCAAGCCGGCTAGGGCACCAAACACAATTTCTACCTAATTCTTGATCTTATCAATTCAAAACTGCAAGTATGAATAATGAACCAAGTACTGTGTCCAATCTAACCCTCCGACATCTTACAAAGGAAGATTATTACCTCCTATTATACAGATAAGGGGAAGCCTAATGTCAAATGACTTGCATCAATTCACACAGTTAGAAAATAGAGGAACTTGTAGATAAAACCTAGACAGTTTAACACCAGAATTCCTACTCTTTGTAGAATATTTGCTGCTTTGTACAATCTAAGTAGTGATGTATTTGTATGTGAAGACAAAAGTATAATCAAAAGCCCTCTGAAACTGGTTCATGAAATAAATCACATTATTGTTTGTGGATTTAAAGAGCCTTCCCCTTTAAAGACTATGGGAACATAACTATAGTTTAGGAGTTGTTAACAAAATTCAATTGAGTAAATTTGAAAATCTAAGTAATTCGTGAAAATCTAAGTAATTCATCTACCAATTAGCAATTTGAAGGGCACTTGAAAGGAGTTGTACAAAATGTAAAGTTCTTATAGGGAGAAGAATGATACAAGGAAGCTATTAACAAAAGATAAGAAAAGATTATATTTAGACCAGGATGTCTTCTTTTGAGTTTTTATCATGCAGATGATCTCTTCTTTGTATTGGTGGTGGGCCCACGTGAAGGATACCTCTGCTGGTAATCAGAAAATTCCAGACTGGTTAAGAAACAGCAATTAGATCAGGTATTAAACCTACATTTGGTATCGTGGGTTTTAACACAGTGCTCATAGGCCTCTGGTTTTTTCTTTAACGGGGTCAATCAGTTAGCACTATGAGCCAAGAATATTGCAAGGGGGTCTGTCATTTCATGTATCCACTAGTTATTAAATAGATTCCAATGGTTGACTAGGAGTTCCAATGTAGCCAGAAAGTATATCAAGGCATTTAAAACGATCACTATAGCTCCTATGCTGAGAATAGATATTAAGGGAGAAAGGGTAGAAGCAGGGGAACCAGATGGAAGAATACTATGAAAATCCAACTGGGTAATGACAGGGGCTTGGACCAGGGTAGCCGTGGTGGAAGAAATAAGGCATAAGACAGTCTCTGAATATATTTGTAAGACAGAGCTGCCTGGGTAGCTCAGTCTTGGTAGAGTGTTGCCTGGGAAGAGTGTTGCCCTGATATGCCAAGGTTGCAGGTTTGATCCCTGATCAGGGCACATACAAGAAGCAACCAACAAATGCATAAATGAGTGGAACAACAAAATGGTATTTCTCTCTCTCTCCCTTCTTTTCTCTCTCTAAAACCAATCAATAAATTAAAAAATGACGATAGAGCCAACAAGGTTTTCTAAAAGATAGGATACGGGATATAAGAATAATAGAGGAGTTAAAAATGATTTCCAGGTTTTTGTTGTAAGCAAGTGAAATGAAGGAGTTGCCATATACTGAATTGGGAAAGACTGGTAGGAAAAGCAGGTCGAGGAGTCTACTTTTGGATTCATTAAGACCATTTAGATAACCAGGTGGGCAGGTTGAGTAGACAGCTGTCTATATGAATGTGAAGTTTAAAAGTGAGTTATCAGCCCTGACTGGTTTGGCTTCAGTGGTTAAAGCGTCGGCTTGTGGACTCAAGGGTCCCAGGTTTGATTCTGGTCAAGGGCATGTACCTTGGTTGCGGGCACATCCCCAGTTGGGAGTGTGCAGGAGGCAGCTGATTGATGTTTCTCTCTCGTTGATGTTTCTAACTCTCTATTCCTCTCCTTTCCTCTCTGAAAAAATCAATAAAATATATTTAAAAAATTTTTTAAAAATAAAAGTGAGTTATCAGCTACACATATAAAAGAGGGATATGCACATACATAGATTGCTTTTAAAGTTATGCAGCTAGATACAAGCACCACAATGTTATAGAAATATATTTAAGGTGTGTGATCTAAGTGTGATTTAATTAAGATTTGAGTGTGAGTAATATATAATCAAAGAATGTATTTGTGTGACATTAGGATGTGTGGCTGATGTGATTCAACTAAATTTGTTAATTTGGATTAAAAAATGCTTTATTATGATTTATTTACTATTATAAGAATGTATGTGACATGGGAAGTCTGGCATGAGAGAATAAATGTATTTTTTCTTATGCTTATACACATTTCTTAGATCACATTATAGTAACTAGAATACATAAAAATGTGTGTGAACTTAGTTTAAGTAACTTCATTTTCAATGAGTAACTTTATGTTAGAACAGACTTCATTTTAAGATGTAACCCTAAAATTTGCATTGTATT
>PVJC01022378.1:16628-27547 GCA_004026665.1 Murina feae | reverse complement strand
AGGGGAGGGGGGAGGGGAGGGGAGGGGGAAGCAGGGACCATCACAGATGCCAGCGGCCAGCCTGCTCAGCCGGCCTGTGCTCCCTGCAGCCCCCCACCCACCCACTCTGCACTCACTCGTTCACTCAGGAGTCCATTCACTCACTGAGCATCATTTGCTCCGTCCGCTCCTCCCCTCGTCCGTTCATATACCCCCTCAGCAGTTTCCACCTTTACTCGTTCACTTTAAAAATCCGTTTGAAACACGAGGACCCAGGCCGGTCGGGGTGGCTCAGCCACTAAGCGTCAGACCACGAACCAGGAGGTCACAGCTCAATCCCGGGTGGATCCCCAGTAGGGGGTGTGCAGGAGGCAGCCGATCCAGGATTCTCTCTCGTCATTGATTTTCTCTCTCTGTCCCTCTCCCTTCCTCTCTGAAATCAATAAAAAATATTTTTTTTAAAAAGAACGAGACACAAGGACCAGAAACCCAGGCGGGGCCGCCTCCGAGTGGCTCGTGGAATCCCACACAAAGCAGTCCCTCCCCTAGCGGGCAGGGGAGGCGAGCTTTGTGGGTTCCCCACGGGGCTGCTGGGGGTGGACTGTGCCCCAGGAGACAGGACCGGGACCCACGCACCCGGATGAGAGGAGGCAGGCCCCAGCTTCCTGGAAAGGACACGGGAACCTCCAGCTGAAGACGCCCAGTGTCAGGGCGGTGGTGAGCTCCCTGACAGGGAAAGTGTGCGGGTCCGAGTTTCCTTTCCACCAGGAAGCTCAGGCTTCTGAGACGGTCAAAGCCTAACACCGGGGACTGAATCTGCCCACACACGTGCCAGGCCCCTGGCGGCCAGTCTCTCCCTGAGGGCACAGGGCATCTGCAGAGCTGTCCTGGGCACTGGGAGGGTGTGCCCTGCTTGCTCCCGGCTCCCCAGAGGTCCCCGTGCTCTCTACAGCCACCACCCCTGGTGCCAGGAGCCTGCCCCTGCTTTCCATCCTTCCCACCCCTGGGAGCCCCACTCCTCCCTCCCCGCTCCCTGAGGACTCTCTGGAGCTGGTGATGGTCTCTCCTCTCCCCACGCTCAGCCGGCAGCCCCCGGGGGCCAGGGACAGAGCCACACCTCCTGCAGGAACCAGCAACATGCTCGAGGTTGCTTGGCTACAAAGTCCTGCAGCCCCCAGGCCAAGGGGGTACACCTGGCCTGGACACAGCAGCCACTGCCCCCCACCCCCCCCCAGTGCCCCACGGCAGCCATGCCCTGCTCCCAGCCAAGCCCAGACGGCCATCGCTGCCTTCAGGCGGGGAAACTCATGCGAGCGGAGCTGGGTGAGCTGTATGTTTTAGTTAATTAGGATCAACAGACGAGATAAACCTCACAGCGGGAACGGGAATGACAACGTTGCGGAAGAGAATTCGTGCCCAGGTAACGAAAGGGCAAATTTCAATTACAGACAAAACGGGGGCGAAGAGGTGCCTGGCGACCCCAAGGACAGCGCCAGCGTCTGCAGGACCCAGACCGGGGCCCAGAGGGGTCGGCGCTCGGGGCGGGAAACCAAGGCACCGAGGTGGCCCTGGAGGAGGAGCTGTCCCACCCCTTTCTTTTATTTATTTATTTATTTTCATTCCCCTCCCCTCCCCCCCGGAGAGTTTCCCATTGATGGTTAGAGAGAGTGGGAGAGGGAGAGACAGAGAAACAGAGAAACACTGATGGGAGAGACACATGGATTTGTTGCCTCTTGCACCCGCTCCAACCAGGCCCAGGAGGAGCCTACAACCGAGGTATGTGCCCTTGACCGGGATTCTTCGGTCCGCAGGCCGACGCTCTAGCCACTGAGCCAAACCGGCCAGGGCCCTCCCCTTTCATCATCACAGACAAACCAGGCGGCAGCATGCAGGGCTGGGTGAGCCAGGGGCTGCCTGGGTCCTGGCAGGCAGGTGTGGGGGTCCCTGGGGTCCCTGGGCAAGCGTACACCCAGCCATCTCTGTCTCTAGGGGAACCAAGTCCCCAAGGACACTGGACAGGACGAATGTTCTAAGCTTGAGAACGGTCACCTGATGGCTCAGCTCCTTCCTCCTGGCCTGGCCCCAGCCCCCAGGCCGGACGGGGCCCCAGTCTCTGTCCTAGTTCTGGGCATACCAGCCAGCCACACGGCTCACACTAGCGCCAGGAACACACGCCACCTCCTCGGAGAGCCCCATCGTCGCCGTCCGTGCCTCTGTTTCCCAGCTCTAACGTGGCCCTGAATTGGAGGGCCCCCCGGGAGGGCGGTGGGCTGAGCCCCTCACCGCACCGCCCCCTGGTGCTGACAGAACACGGGGTTCACGGCGGTGATGGGTGCACAACAGTGTGAACATACTGAATGCCGCTGAACAGGACGCTGAGTTATGCCCCGGCCGGTGAGCATCCTCCCAGGAGCCGAGAGGTCTCGGGTTCGATCCCCGCTCAGGGCACGCGCAGGAAGGAGGCAGCCGATGGATGTTCCTCTTTCATCCATGTTTCTCTCGCTCTTTCTCTCTCCTTCTCTCTACAATCAATTCTTCCTTTAAAAAAAAAATGGTTACGATGGTGAGTTTGATGTTACGATAGCTCATCTCCATTTTTTACAGAGTGAAGAAATGAGGAGTTCGGGGCCCTCCTCAGACCAACCACAGGAGCATCTGTGGGCCCCAGAATCGGCTACTTAACCAGCGTTACTGCAGGGGTACCTCCTGCCCCGAGGACCCTGTGGTCTGGCCGAACCCACTCTCTCCCCTAATCAGGGCAGCCTCGCCTTTCCCAGCACAACGTCTCCAACTATCTCAACACACTGCAGGCCTCGTAGCTCAGGGAAGCAGGCCTCTTCCCACACTCTCTCCCCAGAGGAAGGCTCCCACCCGCCCTCCTTCCCCAGGGCTAGGGGCATCCGACAGGCCGACAGCGAGGGTCCCACTCTCTCTCCTCCCCAAAGCCCTGGGCCTGGGGTGACGTCAGCCCCATCACCCCATTAGCTGTGAAGGGAAAATGGCTGTTCAACGGGTGAGCCCATGGACAGAGCCCCACGCTACATCCCAGTTCCGAAGAAGACACGAACATCTGCTTTCCCTTCAAGACATTAATTTTCAATTATTGGAGAAAAACAAAATTAGTCCCGACAAATTGCTGGCGAACACAGGCTCTCGTCCGGTGGTTCGACATAACAATGTCGGGGCCCAGCGAGAGTGTCCTCCTCCCGTCTCCTGGCCGGGCCCTGTCACCTGGGGGCTCCTGGGCCATGGTCCCGTCCAGCCTCAGGCCACTGCCTCTCCCGCAGCCAGGTGCAGAGGACCTGGTGGATGTCAGGCTTCTCTCTCTCTGCAGAAGGCTGGGGTGAAGCGGGAGAGCAGGGTGGGTAAAGAGAAACATCCCACCCCAGCCAGTTTGGCTCAGTGGATAGAGCGCCAGCCTGTGGACTGAAGGGTCCCGGGTTCAATTTTGGTCGAGGGCACAAGATTCCGGGTTGTGGGCTCGATCCCCAGTAAGCAACATGCAGGAGGCAGCCGATCCATGACTCTCTCTCATCACTGATGTTTCTCTCTCTGTCCCTCTCCCTTCCTCTCTGAAATCAATACAAATATATTTTTTTTAAAAAAGGGAGAGAGAGAAAACCTCCACCCGACCATGTTGAGCTATGCACCTGGCAGGCTTGCCTCTCTCGGGAGCAGGACTCCACACACTGGGCTACGGGTCACTGCTCAGTTCAAGGGCGCCCAGGAAAGGCACCCCGGGATCACCTTAGCATTCGCGCTCGCCATCTGCACTGGGGAAGTGTGGCTGCGTGGTTCTCTCGGGAGACCCTGCTGCCCCTCACAATGCCACCCGCGACGTTGAGTCATCAGCTCAACAGCCGGCCTCTGGGACGGCAATGCTTACCAACTCCCTCGACCCGAAAGCTACTTGCCGGGGCCCCGTCCCCCCAGGACCCCGGCTGAGCCCCAGGACACTAATTTGCCAACCCCCAAGGACCCCAAATGCAGAGAACCCCGCACTGGGGAACGTCTTATCGCCACTGCAATCTCACCCGACGGGCATTTTGTCACGATCTCGGCTGCTGCAGCCGATGCATCGATAAGAAGCCTCTGACACGTGACTGAGCACAAGACCTGGCAGATAAGGATGTGGCCGTGGCCGGCCTTGTCTCCCTGGAACCCAGAGTGTGTGTGTTTGCTTCGAGACCACGGGATAGGCTGAGGGACACCCGAGAAAGGCCCAAAGACAAAATAAAAAAAGAAAGAAAACAAAACACCACCACCCCCATCGAAGGGAAATTATATCTTTCAGGAGAGCAGGCGAGCCGTGGCCCCTTCGGAAGTCCGCCGGGTAACTGAGCTCACATTGTGTAATTGACTTCGGCAGGAGTAGAACAACAGGCCCCTAACAAAGGGAATGTCAGTGTTTTCACAGCACTAATCTATAACGCTGGGAGGCCCGCCGCTGTCAGCCGGGGCTGACAATACAATCGCTTTCAAAGGGATATTACCATCATGCTTTTATTCCCGACATCAATCAAGACAAAGAGAATCCTTTCCACGAGACATTAAAAATCAAACCTTTGTAGGAGAAGATGGGTGACGCTGCGCACTCCTCAAAGGCGGGGGGCACGGAGCAATCAGCTAATTGGTGCTCCTCGACAGAGGGAAGTATTTTTATTTACTGCGTGTGCAACCCCGATCGCCGATCCCGGCGGGTGAGCGCGAATCCAAGAGCGCGAATCCAAAGTTTCCCTCAGCATCTCCCCCGCCCCGCTCCGCCCCGCCCTGCCTCTCCCAGCTCAGGCCCAGGGAGCCCACAAGCTTGCGCCGCCGAAAACTTCCAGCGGGACAGAGCCCACGCAGGCTGCCCGAGTCCGTTCTGGGTGCAAACAACAGTGATTACCCACTAACCTGTTTCTGCACAAAAAAAAAAAAAAATCCCCCCTTGCAAGCTGATAGGATTTTGCAGAAATCTTCAGATTCACCCGCCAAGGTGCCCTGAGGTTTCCCGGGCGACCCACAGTCAGGGGGCGCCCACCAACCGTGGCCAAGGTGCCCTTGCATTGTGCTCGCCAGGCCCGTGCCTGAGCGAGGAGTCCTGCCATCTAACGCAAACCTTCTCAAGGCGTGAACATGACATTCTTTCAAAACACCAGTGGGCCACGGGCGGGTGCGGCTCAGTGGTGAGCGTCCGCCTGCACACAGAAGGGTCACGGGTGCGGTCGAGGCACACGCCTCAGCGGCAGGTTCGATCCCCTGGTTCCGGCCCAGGCAGTGCAGGAGGCAACCAATCGATGTGTCTCTCTCACATCAATGGTTCTCTCTCCCTGTGTCCTTCTCTCCTTCTCTCTCCCCCTCCCTCCCTTCTACTCTTTCTAAAAATCAATGGAAAAAATATCCTCCAGTGAGAATTAACAAACAATCAAAAAAAAAAAAAAAAAACACTAGTGGACCATGGACAAGGGGTAGGAAAGGGTAAATCCATGCTCACCTTGGCCAACCAAACAATTAACTAACTTCCCCCCCACACCACCTTGGTTAAAAGAATGGGGCCACCTGGAACGCTGGCCCCCTCTGCTTGCTTGCCATCCACCGGTTTGGGTGTCTGCAGGCGAGAACCGGGTGCCACTGACAGGGCCCAGGAGCCGGGAGGTAAGAGGTGCGAATATTTGCAAGCTCTCATTACCCCACACTCTCCCAGCCACCGAAGTTGCAGTTGGAGCTCGTGCCCCGCACGTCCTCGGGGCTGGACAGAGGCCCTAGGCTGGGTGGCCGGGGGCAAAGGCTATTGCTGAGGAGGGTGGAGAGAACTCTCCACGTCCAGCCGGGGGTCCCTCCGGGACTCAGCGCCAAGGTGCTCTGTGACTTTGCCCTCTGGGCCCCTAACAGACCATCTGCCAAAGCGACGCCGGGGGTCCAGGCCCTCAGACACGGAGCTGTTTCTGGAAAGGTGGTGTGCGTGCGCTTCAGCTATAGCTGGGCGCCGTTGCTCCTATTTCTGTGAACAGTCTGAACAGAGAGGGGCTGCTCAGTGCATGGCACAAGGGGCAGAAATTTTGAAAGAAGAGGGAGCTGGCCTCGGTGCCGCCCAGAGGAGCCCGGGCCTCCCGCCGCCGCCGCCCACAGCAGCCTTTTTCCAGGGGCTGGGCAGCCGCCGCACTGCCAGCCTCGGTGGCGGGCCTCTTGCGTTTACACATCCAAATGAACAGTTAAGAGAAATCAATGCATCTAATTGCCAGACTATTAAATCCTACATCAGGGGAAGAATTCCACCGCCACCAGCTTAAGAGTTGGCTACCGATACGGCAATTACTGCAACTTTCTATTCGACTGAACCAGTTCAGCCCCAGCGAGAAGGCCATGCCTGGCGAGGCGCACTCAGGGCTCCTCCTGGTGCCCCCGCCTCCCCCGCGGGCCAGCCCTGCAAGGCTCCCAGGTTCCACCCGATGACTTGAGGACCGTCAAGTCACCCACACTGTGCCCTTGCCCTCACGAGGGTCCCCCCCCCCCCGGGCACCTGACGGTCCAACGTTTAGCAGGGCCCCCTGCCTAAGGCATCTGTACTGCACGGCCTAGTGCATTTCTGCAAGGAAACAGGTGTAGGAATCTCAGTGGTAATTATTAGACAGCCTGGAAGGGTGACAGGCCTTCCGGAGCTGGGAGTGGGTGGCTTACACGGGGGGGGGAGGGGGGGGGGTAGGCATTAGGACTGAAGTGTCCGCCGCCCTGCCCACATGGAAAGCTAAGAATCTGTGAAGAAGCCGCCCCGCCCTTCCTACAAAATCAGGTACCTTCAGCCAAACCGATCTCGACAATTTACACTTGTCCGCGGTCTCAGCTGAATGGAGGAGCCTGTAACCTCAGAACGCCTCTATTTATTACATCTCAATTATTTCCATGGAAACACAAGCAGCGGCGAGCTCTAGTTCCCCAGTCCCCGGACCGCCACATGCATAAGATGGACTTCGGAGGAGCTACAGGCTGGCAGGAGGGGGGACTGAGAAGAGGAGGGGTCCGCAGAGAAGGCACTGGGGGGAGTTTGGGATGTTGGGGCTGCAGGAGGGGCAGGGGGAGATGCGTGGACACGGCCTCGCTGCTAATGAACATGAATAACTGTCATTAACAGGCTTTTGCTAGAAGGGGACAATAAAAGTTTCCAGCTGAGGCTGGGAGAAAGGTGTATCCATTTCCCACCTAAAGGAACCACGGGCCTGGGGAGGCCCGTGTGGGCGAGGGGGGACCGGTTAGCCAACGAGCTGACAGGTACGCACCGCCGAAATGACATCAGTGAGAGGTGGTGAGAACAGCCCCAGAACGAGGCCAAAATGAATGAAGGCAACAAATCTCCGCACGGCCACACCGTGCCACCTGGAAACAGCAAAAAAGGAGAGAAGGTGACGGCAGGGAAAACCGGCCAGAGAGTGCGACTTGTGTACCATGCATGGTTTGGAGTTGTTGTTTTAAAAAAAAAAAAAAATCACAAGGTTTTTGATGAGCCTGTTCTCCCCCCTGCCCCACTGCCCGGCTCCCTTCCCTACTTGCTGGGCGTCAGCCGTGCGCGCTGGCTTTTCCAAGAAAGGACGAACATCCCAGGGGACGGGGGACCCCCCCGCAGAAGGAAAGTTGCACCCATGAGTGGGAAATGCACCCCCCCCACCCGCCCTCACCACAAGCCTGCTGGATTTTCAAAGCAGCAAAGCCTGTGCTTTCCAATCACACTTTCTGCGCATCCATTAGAAATTATTACATTTCTGCCTTTCCACGGGGCCAGGGGCTTCCAGGCTTCCGAGATCAATTACAAATCACAGGCGAGCCACTCGGGCAGGGGAGTGTGCGGCGGAGTGTGCGGGCTGGGAAGTCCGCAGGCCTCTGCCTGGGCCCCCGCGCAGCGGTGGAGACGAAGTAAAATAAAGCAACCTGTACCAGGCACCACTGATCCTTAAGAAAGCACCTTCAAGCGTCTTTAAAGGTGAGGACCCGTCGTTTGAAAGGCCTGGTGTGGAGCTGTCCACACTCCGGCGCACACTTTTGAATATTGCGACGGAAGGGGGGGGCGAGGGAAGGGGGCCGCGCTCTTGAAAGGCAATAAATCCATCACCTGCTGCAGCTCTTATCCATTCAAATCATCTTCTCCCTTAATTCCTCCCTTGATGAGCGGCCAGGTCTCTACCCTCGTCGCCCCGGGTAAACAGAATAAAAAGCAAAATGGGGAGAGAGAGAGGGTGGAGTGGGAGCGGCTTTGGGAAATCGCAAAGAACCACAGGGAGAAGCGGAGGAGGTCAGATTCCAGGGGCAGAGAGGCGCTGGGGGAGGTGATGTGGACAACACTCCCCAAAATGCCTGCACGGGCCTGCCCCCATCTGCGGTCTCCCCCCACCCCCCCACCCCAATCACTGCGCGTGAGCGGTCAGCTCTACATCCACACGTGTGCATTCAGAGAGAGGCACTCGTTTAAATTCACGTCAAGGCTCGTCCACGGAAGGCTGGAAACCAATGCCTGAGTCTTTTCTCAGGGACACACCGAGCGGTTTCAGGAGGATTAACTTCCGGCAACTCGGAGCCACCCACCCATCTGCTCCCTGCAAATAGCTCTACCTCTCCTTAAAGAAGGAGGTCGGGGCCGGGCGGGCACCTCCGTTGGTCAGAGCGTCATGTGCGATGCCAAGGACGTGAGGGAGGCATGCGTCAAGGTTCCATTCCCCCAGCTGGGCGCGCACACACGCGCACACACACACACACACACAACCAACCAATGGGTGCAGACAGGGGCAGAACAACAAATGGATGTTTCTCTCCCCGCCCTCCTCTCTCAATAAATTAAATTCTTAAAAATAAATTAATAAAAGGAGGAGGTTGGGAGGCAAGGACAGATGTGAGAAGTAGCTAAGCTCTGCACTTTCTTCTCTGAAAAGCCAGCTCCCATAGACAGATGTCACTCAACTGCCCGCGCGCAGTAACAAAACTGTGCTCCCGGCCAGAGGTCCGGGGCCCTCCCACATCCTGGGCACTGAGGCAGAGAGAGAGGGAAGAGAAACCCAACATCACGCCCCGCCGCCCGGCCCTTCCAGGCAGCAAAAGGACAAGCTCCTGTCCCCGCTTCTTGGGGTCTCTCTCCTGGTTTCCTTGTCGCCCAGTCAGAACACCCTCTCGGCCCCCAAGTCTGTGGACCCGTCCAGGGGTGCCTGCCGGAGTGGAGGCAGGGGTGGCATCCGGAGCCACTTCTCTCAAGGAAAAAGGGAGCCTGCAGTGGGCAGCGACTGAGTGTGGGCTGCATGGGTCTGCTCTGAGGTGGCAAGGAGGGCCTGGTGGAACGGACTCGGGGGATCCCCCGGGGCGGCAGAAGCAATGGCGGAGGGGGCCCCAGCTGCCCATTCCGCTCCAGCCCCTGCAGGCGGCAGCGAGGCTGGCAGGAAGGGCGCAGGGCCCAGCGCGCTGGCTTGCAGGCCTCAGGAAATGAACTTTGAGAGCAGAGCTGGCTCAGGCCAGAGGTCAGCAGGGGCGCCGGGGGAGAGAGAGGAGGCCTCGGGATTGGGGCTCCGGAGACTCCGCTGCTCTCCTCTCGCTCCTCTATCATCGCCCATGGCAGCCGGACACCCACCGCGGGGCTGGACTAGGGACAAAGCAGCCGGCGAGGCCTGGAGAGGCCGCGGGTGGGGAGAGGAGGGCAGGGGAGGGGCTCCGTCAGCCATGGCCTCTCCCGGGGCCGGGGCTCTCCAAGGACGCGCGCTGGAGCAGAGCGAGGAGCCGAGGGGGGTGTGTGTGCGTGCGTGTGTGCGTGTGCGTGTGCGTGTCCCCACAAACGTGTGCGCCCAGGGACCCAGCTGGCCTGGGTTTGGGTGCGCGGAGCCGGGGGGCGCCCGCCTCGGAGGAGCGCGCGCGGTGGCGGCGGTGGCGGAACTCCCCGGGGGAGCGCGTCCCGCCAGCAGCGCAGACAATGAGCTCCTGCCCGAGGCTCCCGGCCCCGCGGGCCGCGGTGGGAGAGGCAGGAAGTGCGGGGGCCCGAGCCGGGCGCGTGGGGTGCCCAGGGGACACCCGGCGGCCGGGCCGCGTGCAAGCAACGCCGGGCGTCCCGGGCGAGGGCCGAGGCCCGGGGGCCGGGGAGAGAGAGGCCTCGGAGCGGCCGGCCTCCGGGGCGTCCAGCCTCCCCGCCTCTTCCTTCCTCCGCCCGCCCGCCCGCCGCCACCTCCGCGATTCGCAATCCCCGCCAAGTCGGGCCCGCACCCCTTGATTGGCCACGCGGGCCCGGGGCCGGCACGCAGGCGGCGGCGGGGGCCCCTCCGCGGCGCCCCAGGCCCGGCTCCACCGCAGGCGGCGGCGCCAGGATGGAGAGGGTCGGTGGGCGGGAGCCGGTCGGCCGGCCCGGGGCCGGGAGGGTGACCACGGCGCGCCCCCTCCGCCACCGCCGCCGCCGGGGCCGCCGCCTCCGCCTCCCGCCCCGGCTTCCTCCTCCCCCTCCTCCGCCTCCGCCTCCTCCGCCGCCGCCTCCTCCTCCTCCTCCTCCCGCTCGCTCGCTCGCTCGCACGGTCCCCGGCGCCCGGTCCCTCCTCCCTCCGCCCTCCCTCCCTCCGCCGCTCGCCGCGCGGGCCCCGCTCGCTCACCTTTCACCGAGCGCGGCTTCGCCTGCTTCCGCCTGGACATGTCCGGGGCTCCCGGCGCTCCGCCGCCCGCCGCCGCCGCCGGCTCCCCGTGCCGCCCCCCGCCGCTGCGGGCAGCCCTGCTCCCCCTGCGCCGCCGCCTGCCTCTCGGAAACTTTTTTTTCTGCAGCCGGGTCGGCGGCGAGGAGCCGATCGCAGGTCCGGGGCGGCCTCCCTGGGGGCGGGGGGGAGGCCGGGGGGTGCGCCGGGGCCCTGCCTGTTGCAATGCGGCAGCCGGGGGCTCGCGGTCCCAGCGGCGGTCCCAGCGGCGCGGGGAGTCCGGAGGCCGCTCGGCCGAGCCGAGTTATGCAAAAAAAAAAA
>PVJC01022378.1:0-16528 GCA_004026665.1 Murina feae | reverse complement strand
GAGTCGAGGGGTCTGGGGGGGGAGGAGGCCAGAGGCGGTCGGGAGCACGGAAGCTCAGCACCCCCCGGGGTGGGGGGGGGAGCCTTCGAATTATTCCCGGCCTCACACACACAAAAATATAATAAATATTAGCGGCTAAAAAAAAATGCCCAAACGCCTGTTTCGGAGAGTATGATGGATGGGTGGGGGTGGGGGGGTCCCTCAACTCGGCCCACTTGGGGGCTCGAAGCGGCCGCTCGGGGGGGCCTGGCTCACGCCCCCTTCTCGGGCGCTCGGCTCCGTCCGGCGCTGGGCCCCCCCCTCCCCGGAGGAGGAAGGGGCGCGCGGGGGGCGCTCAGGCGGCGGCGGCGAGCAGGCGCACCCGTGCCCCGGGCATCGCTCAGCCCGTGCGCCCGGCCGCCGCTGCTGCCCGCCCTCGGGCCGCGGTGCTCAGCGCGCGGTGCGCAGCCGATCCCCAGGCCGGTGCCGAGTCGCCGGCCCGCTAGCTGCCTCCATGGGCCAGGGGCGCGGGGAAGGGGGCGGCGGCGGCGGAGGAGGAGGAGGAGGAGGGGGACGAGCAGGCGGCGGCTGGGCTCCCGTCCTCCCGGGCAGCGGCGGTGGCGGCGGCGGCGGCGGCGCCCCGGCTCCTCCGCGCTCCAGCCGGCGCCGGCCCGCCCGCCAGCCTCGCTCGCGCTCCTGCCTTCTTTGTGGTCGCGGGCTGTCCTCCTCCCGATCCGGCTGCTGGGGCTGCACTGCAGAGACACATAATAAAGCCAGGCTTGGCTGCAAATGTAGCCGGGTCCCAGCAGGAGGATGTGCGGAGCGGGGTCCCGGCGGGGGAGCGCTCTGATCCCGTGGGGCGCCCCGCGCTGCTCCGGCTCGGATCAGACGGAGAGAGGGCCAACAGCACCGAGCGATGGACAGCGCTGGAAATACAGCCCCGGCCGCCCGCAAAACCCGGACCGCGGCGGCGGCGGCGGCGGGCACGGCGCGGGCGCGGACCCCGCACCCGAGCGCGCGCGCGCTGGGCGCCGACTCAGGCCCTGTTGGCGGGGACGGGGGGGGGGTCGGGGGGAGAAGCGGGAAGAGGAAACAGACACGGGGCCCACGCGCGGTGTGTCCCTCGTCCAGATGCAGCCGCACCGCAAACTGCAAAAGGCGAGGGAAGGGAGGGGGCGGGGAACTGGGGTGAATCGCCCCAGATTGCCGCCTCCGCAGATCAGGTCCCACGGACGAGGATGGGAAAGACCTGGCTTTTTCGCTCCCGGATTTTGCCCCGTGGGTCAGTGTGTGAAGACCTTTGGGGCCCCGCATCCACAGACTCCTACGCCTCTGGGCTAACTCCGTGCCCCCACCCCCAAAACCCGCATTTGGAGGGTCCCCGCGCACTTCTTAGCTAGGGCTGCACAGGACCCGCTTAGCTCCGAAATACCGCTGTAGCCCTGCCTCCCCCTGCCCCCCGCGGAGGACGAAAGGAAGCGCTCTACGTCCCGCCAAGTCTTGCCCCGGCCGCCAGGGGGCGCCTCGCGTCCCTGCCCCTCTCGGCCAGTTGCGATTTCCACGTGGGACCCGCCGCGGGAGGGCGCGGGCTTCGGCAACGTCACCCCAGGAGGCGCCCGAACCGGTCCTCTGCAGCCTGCGCTTCCCCACCAGCGGCCAGACCGGGCCGAGCCGGGGGGGTGAGGGGGGGGTCGGCCTGGCGTCCACCCCTTCCGGGCGAGCGGCGCCCTCTGGGGTCAGCAGACCCGGGGCTGGGAGAGCGCGCGGCGCTGGGGACTCTCCATCCCGCGGATCGATAAGCCACCACTGCGGACCAGTCACCCCCGGCAGCCTTTCCCGGAACCGGCCCGGCCCGCCCTGCGGTCCCCTCCGACCCGCTCCCCCCCCCCCCCAGCTCTGGGCCGGCGGGACCAATCAGGGGCTGAGCCGGTTGCTGGGGTAGATGCCGCCCCGAACCGAACCACCGTGGCTAGCGAGCGAGGGCCCATGGGTGCGGGGAGGACACGCTTTCACTCGGAAGGAGAGTCGGGGTGACCCGCGAAACGCGACGCCGAGCGGGACACCTTGACACCGGGAGGCAGAGAGCGAGGAGGGTCCGCCCGAGGGACCAGGACAGAGATGTCCCCTAGCTGGGGACCCCCCCTCAGTTACACTGTCACCCCGGGCCGCCGCCCTCCCCAGCTCTTGCGTCTGAGAGTGTCCTGCACCCGGGCCTCCCTGGCCGCCGCAGCTCCGGGATGGCGGGGTTCGGCTGAGGGGGTGCCAGGGGGCCAAGGGCCAGGGCGAGGGCAGAGGCCGCCCGGCGCCTGGGAAGGAGCCAGAAAGGAGGGGCGGCATCAGCAGCTCCCCCACCCCCGGCGGCGCCTGGGATCGGGGCCCGCGGAGAGAGGCTGACAGGCGGCAGATGGCACACGCTGGGGGGGGGGTGGCCTGGCTCTGGGGTGCCTTGGAGGAGGGGGTGGAGAACAGGCCCCGCTGACCCGCCCAGGCTCCCTAGGGGGCTGGAGACTTCCGATCCTGCCCAGCCCAGCCGGGAGTCTGGAGGGGGGCGGGGGAGAGGGGACAAAAGGAGCTCCGTGGGGAAGGGGTGTGCTGGAGGAGAAGGGGGGTCACAGGCAGGGAAATCCGCGGCCCTCTTCCCACCCCCAGGGAACTTGTACAAGACCCAGAGGACAGAGGTGGGGAACAGGATGCGGCGGGGGGACGTGCTCCCAGGAACCAACCCACAAAGGCTGGGGGCTTTGGAGAGGAGCACCAGGTTTTTAGATCCCTTGGGGGTGCGGTCCCAGTGTTGGCTCCCCCTCCTACCCCACCCAGGACCTGGCTGCTGTCTCCCAGCTCAGGGGGTGCAGCTCACCCCAGCTTTCTCTGAAGCTTGTTTCATTTTTAATTTCTTCCAGAAGAAAAATGCTAGTTTAAGAAAAATTCCAGAGCAGCAAAAAAGCCTGTAGCTCCTACTTGAAAGGGGCTGGGGTAGGGGGGCTAGCTGAGGGCAGGCTCACTGCCCTGCCCCCCCCCCCAGCCTTGATTCTCACGGGCCTGCTGACCTGGGACTGGAAAAAGGTCATTCCTCAGGTGGCATCTGATACCCCAGGTGCCTGCTTCCCGCTGGGCCCCCAGGGGTCTGGGGGTCTCCCCTGTGAGAAGGCCCCACGGCCCCTTCTTCAGCTGCGCCCCCCCCCCAGGAATGACTGGAAAGACCCTTTGTCAACGCCAAGCCGCCAGCATAAACGCAAGAAAGATGACAAGCTGATGTTTTTAAGAACAAGTCTGTGCTCACAGGGACAGGTGTCTCCTTCCAAGTCCTGCTCTCGCCGGAGGAGGCGCTGCCTGGCCCCACCCAGGTCTGCTCGGGCCTGAGGGTGCAGCCGGACACAGCAGCCAGTGAGGCCTCTTCCTCGCTTTTCCCAAAGGAGCAGGTGTCACCCAGAGCAGGAGGGGCTGTGGGCGACCAGACAGGCCCATGAAGTAAAATATAATAGGCTCCTTTTGCTACCTCAGAACTGGTATCCCCAGGTTCGGTCAAGGGGTGCTTTGCCACACGTGACCAAGTGACCGCCTTCTCCCCACCCACACATGCCCTTTGGGTGGCGCTTGGCTACGCACCCTCTCCACGCGTGACTTCTGTCTGCCGTTGTGTTAGCGGAGGGTCACGTGCCTCCAGGGAACACTTGCCCCAGACTACAAAGGAGCCGTGGTCCTCGGAGGGAAGATGCGCCCCCCGGGGGAAAGCAATCCATGCCTCTATACACTTGTTTATTCAACATGTACGGATTGATTGTGGGCCTACTGTGTGCCCCAACGAGGACCCCAGGCCCTGCCTGCTGGGCTTGTTCTCCTGCAGGGAAGCTGACTTTTCATAAATGGCCACATAAATAATTATTTAATCACCGTTTTAAAGGATCCTGAGAAGGAAAAGTACAGTGTAAACGAGGCCAAGACGCAGAGGGTCTCGGTGGTGGTCTGGCTGAGAGCCTGGAAGAGGCGGAAGGAGGCGGGGCTCCTGGCAGAGGGAACGGTGTGTGTAAAGGGCCTGCGGTAGGAAGGAGCTGGGTGATTTGGGGGAGAGTTGTCACAGCTCAGAGCCAAGGGCCCACCGGGGCCATCACAGCCGGGAGTGGGGACCAACCTGACCCATCTTCCATTCCAGCTCCCGTCCTGGTCTTGCTGCAGAAAGCCTCACGCAAGGGGACTCTCTCTGCCTCCATTTTCTCATCTGCAAAATGGGGATACAAAGAGCCTGATCTCCTGGGGCCACCCCGAGGGTTTCAAGTTAGTCCCTGTGGCCCGCCTGACCCAGACAAAGGCCAGGATCCTGAGGGCTGTCGATCCTTCCTTTCTTCCCTTCCTGTCTCACCTTCACCACCCGGCAAGGTAACCCCAGTTCTGGAGAGAGATGCCCTCTCACGGCTGCGAGTTCCCTGCAGGCCCCACAGCCCCTCCGTGGGCTGTGCTCCTCCAGACAGACACCCCTGCTCTCCAGGCGTTCTCGCAGGGACAGGTCTGTCCAGGAGGCTCTGTGCTTCCTTGGACTCTTGAGTTGTCCCTTTTCTCTTTGTGTTTGTACTTTAATGATCCGCCTATTCTTGGAGGCCAGGTTTCCTCCGAGGCTTGTGTCCCGCGGGGACGCAGGATGCGATGGCTGTGGCCTCCGGTTGAACCTGGGGGGAGATGGCCTGGCACCTTGATGATGAACCAGCCGCCACCACCCCCTGGACCTTCGCGGCCGCCTCGCCAGTTTTTGCGATGCTGTGACGGGGTTTGGTCTGGATGCTCCAGAAGCTGCTGACCAGGGTCAGACGGGATAGAAGTGAGTCAGTCCCTCTCTCTTACATCTCAGCCTGGGGCTCCAAGAGAGAGATCCCTGTACATGACACTCCCCAAGGGTCCCAGTGTCTCCACCCCCTTGACCACAACTGGAAGAGGCCAGCCATGAGCCCAGACCCTCGCCTCCCTGGGGCTGTGGGAATTCAGGGCCAAAAACAACAACAAGGGTGTGGGAACCTCCTTGTCTTCTCCAGTTTCTGTTCGGCTGAGAAAGCCATTTCCATTTTATCATCATTATTCTAATGACTGGAGTCTTTGGGCGTCAGCAGTCTTTGCAGGGAACACCCACAAGGCAGTGAAGGAACCAGCTCAGCGGAGGGTCCCAGTGGACTCACACCCGCCCCAGAAAGCTCTGAGCTGCCGGCCCGAGCGCCCACGCCCAGGCCACCTCGGGCTGCCCCGGTTCGGGACACACAGCCAGGGTCATCCGACTCTGGCTCACTTGTTGCTTTGTGCTCTTAAAATGCTCCTTTTACAAGGTCTGCAATTCACTTTATTTTTTTAAATAATTGTGATGGCATCACTATACTTTTTTAATGTTTTTATTGATTTCAGAGAGAGGAAGGGAGAGAGAGAGAGGGAGAGAAACATCCATGATGAGAGAGAATCATAGATCGGCTGCCTCCTGCACGCCCCACACTGGGGATCGAGCCCACAGCCCCAGCGTGTGCCCTGACCGGGAATGGAACCCTGACCTCCTGGTTCGTAGGTCAACACTCAGCCATATCAGCTGGGCTGCAATTCACTTTAAGAGTACAAAACAGGAGGACACAGCTGATTCTTGAACACAGGGCTTAGAGAGGCCGACACCCCACAAAGTCAAAAGTCTGAGTATACCTCTCAACACCCCAAAAACTTAACGTTCACGAACGTGATGGATCCCCGGTGCTCTAACTGTGGGTGATCGCACCAGGCAGGGGCGCACACGGAACTGGTCACGAGGCCTTTGGCCACCCGTGTTTTGCTAATTAGCAAACAGGATATCAAAAACTGTGGTCAAGCCCAGCTGGTGTGGCTCAGTGGTTGAGTGTGAACCTATGAACCAAGAGGTCTCTGGTTCTATCCCCAGTTGGGGCACATGCCTGGGTTGTGCTGGAGGGAGTGCTGGAGGCAGCCCATCCATGATTCTCTCTCATTGATGTTTCTTTCTCTCTCTCTCTCTCTCTCTCTCTCTCTCTCTCTCTCTCTCTCTCTCTCTCTCTCTGTCTCTGTCTCTCCCTTGCCCTTCCTCTCTCTCTCAAATCAATAAAAACATTTTTTTAATGTGATCGATTTAGAAGTGGGCTCTCCTCGGTGGAATTACAGGCATTCAAGGTATAATTTAGTAAAATGGCGTTGAGACACTCCCCACCTGGTCTGACCAGAGGATGTAAATTCAAGGAGACTCAGTAACCTGAACCTGAGGGCACCCCCCACCCCAGCTCGATCCCTCAGAGGTCCTGGCTCCCGCCGTTGGCTAGGAGTTCTGAGTTGGCGGTGCCCGGCCGCAGGAAGACCAGGCCCTGCGGAGCCTGACGGGCTGTCTGGGTGCCCCCTCGCGGGAGAGGCAGGGAACACTGCAGCACAGAGCACTGGGCCTGTGAGCTCACAGCCCTGGGCAGAGACCTGTTTGCCCCTGCAAGGATCCTGCTTCAGTGAGGACCCGTGTGTGTGTCAGCATCTGGTCAGAGACTCACCTCCCATCACCTGGGAGGGAGGTTATGGGGGAGCAGCCAACCCTCACCCACCTCCAACCATTTTGGGGACCATTATTATTTACCAAAGAAGACCGAGGTGTGTGCAGGACCAAACTCACAGAACATTTTGCAAAAACGAAACAAAAAACTGGTGTCCTGTTATTTCCTCCCAACCCCCACCATCGTGAAAAGAGCCTACTAGGTGCCCGAGCCCAAGAGAAATGCCCGGGAGACCTCAGAAGAGCACCAGCTTGCGTGTCCCTGGGCGGGGCTCGTGGAATGGGGACCATGGGCAGGAAGGAGGGAAGGGGCTCATCGGGGCGAGGCCTCCCTGTCCCCATGGCAACCCAGTGTCCTCAGATGCTCAGAGCCTAGTGGTGGCGTTGGAGGGCATCCCAGTCTGTGGCTGTGGCCCCGGAGGGGCGGGCTGACGGGAGGAGAGCTCTTTTGCAAGGATGAGACCAGCTAAGGCGACG
The DNA here is from genome assembly GCA_004026665.1 of Murina feae. Classification (NCBI taxonomy): domain Eukaryota; kingdom Metazoa; phylum Chordata; class Mammalia; order Chiroptera; family Vespertilionidae; genus Murina; species Murina feae. The sequence goes on along the minus strand of PVJC01022378.1, from coordinate 9,570 downwards.
GGGCGAGGCGGGGGAGGCAGTTTCCCGAGAGGGTCCTTCCATCTTTCGCTGCCTGCCAGGTCCCTGGAGCCCATCACTGGGCCCTTCCCTACTGTCAGCGCCTAGTAGGTCTCAGCTGTTGTTACTGTTGGGAGGCAAAGACCCCAGGATGGCCACGCAGTCAGCTTCTGCTCCCCAGCCTGCCTGCGGCCCCCTCTCTGCCTCAGTCTCCCCACTTGTGAAATCTCTCCGGAGCTCCGACTACATGAAGCGGCAGATCTGGGCTGACACCTACCCTCTGGCCCGACCAGCACCCGGCCAGCACCCGGCCAGCGGTACACGCCAGAGGGAGCAGAGGGGATCCAGGCGGAAGGCCAGCCACCAGGGGTCCCAGCCTGGCTCAGTGCTCGCCAGGGCCTGCTGCTGCCTCCTCTGAGTGCCGGCCCCACCCTGGTAAGCACCTGGGGACCCGCCAGGGCCGGCTTCCCAGGGGCAGAGGGAGCCCCCACGGGGAACTTCAAAGCCCAGCGCCTTCAGAAGGAACGGAAACTTTGTGCGGAACGAAAGTCTCCACAGGGAACAGCCCGGCCCTTTTCTCTTTAAGCCTCTTTCTTTGCCAGCCGGCTGGCCTGGTCATTCTCTCCCCCCGCCCCACTCCCCCCTGCCTCTCTCTCTCTCTTTTTTTTCCTATTCTAAATGATCCCAGCTGCAGCCATCTCCCAGGCCTGGGCAGGGGCCCACCGCAGCCGCAGCCGCCTGGCTGGCCTCCTGCGGCAGACAAAGGCGGCCCGGCCTGGCACCCACTGGGAGAGGCCCCGGAGCCCCCCCGCCCAGAGCCAACACCCCAGCAGGAGCCAGGGGAGGGTTCAGGAAGTTCCTGCCAGCATCCCATCCTCCTCCTGCCCCTGGGACAGAGCCTGCTTGTCAGGGCAGAGAATGAAAAAACCAGGCCCCCCACGCTAGCGACAGGACTCGGAGCTGCGGAGCTGGCTCCAAGGGCCTTGGGAGACGCACTAATCCGACTTCTGGCTGGAAAGATAGGGAACCAGATATCCAGGGAGAAATAGACTTGCCCAAGGTCACACCGCCAACTATGGCAAAGCTGACCCCCGAAGCCAAGGCTCCCAGTGCTGATATCAGGTACCAAATGCGGGGCTGGGGAGGGGGGGCGAGGGGCCTTCATGCCCTGAGCTGCTGGGTAAGGGGGCGGGAGTCATGTTCTGTAATAGGCCGGCCTGACAGCAGATGATCTGCTTTGTGCTCTCAGCTCCGCTGCCTCCCAGGAAGTGATGGCATTTCCCTGTGCCTCTGTTTCCCCTCTGCGAAATGAGGATATGCTGGTAGCTCCAAGAGCCACCGTCTATCACCTGACCCAGGGACAGTCCACCATGGCGGGCCTCCAGCATATGCCTGATTCCCCCTGCTTGACCAGCTGTCTGCCTTGCTGGGGGCCGTGATCAGCTCACACATACCCCACCCACTGGACAGCTTGCTCACCCTCCACAGGGGCCCCACCGCACCCTGAGGTCCTGTGGGGGGCAGGGCAGCCCACTATCCAGGTCCTGCTGGCCTCCCCCAGGGAGGTGGGCACAGCCTGGCCCCTTCCCTCTCGCCACTTGCTTTGGCCTCCCAGGTCCCTCCCTGTAAAGTCGCCGCTTCCTCTCTCTGCCCAGTTCCCGAGGAAGCCGGTCGGCAGGGGCAGGAGCAGGGCAGAGGGCACAGGGCACAGTCTGTGGTCTTGCGCGGGACACTTCTGTTTTTGGTTTGTTTTTGGTTTGTTAATCCTCACCCGAGGGTATTTTCCCGAGGGTATTTTCCCATTGGTTTATTTTAGCGAGTGGAAAGAGCGAGAGACGGAGACATCGATGGGAAAAAGGCACATCGATTGGTTGCCTCCCGCACGGGCACTGAACCTGCAACCAGGCACATGCCCTGACTCGGAACCAAGCCCTCGACGCGAAACCGAACCTTTGACCCCTCAGTGCCTGGGCCAACACTCTAACCATTGAGCACACCAGTGAGGGCTTGAATGGACCACTTTTTTAAAAAAATATTTGTAGTGATTTCAGAGAGGAAGGGAGAGGGAGAGGGAGATAGAAAGATCAATGATGAGAGAGAATCATTGATCGGCTGCCTCCTGCAGGCCCCACACTGGGGATGAGCCCGTAACCTGGGCCTGGGCCCTAATCAGGAATCGAACCCTGACCTCCTGGTTCATAGGTCGATGCTCAACCACTGAGCCGCACCAGCCAGTCACGTGTTTTTGGCTGCTGGGGTCCCTCTTCCGTAGAATGTCTGCCTGTATATCAGCCCAGGTGGGGCCCTTGACTGTGGGCTGACCTCCAGCATCAGAGTTATTCACGCTCCCACTGCGCTCTGAGCTCCCCCGGGGGGGAGAGCTGTCTTCCTCCGTCCCCCTCAGCAGTGCCAGGCAGGTCATAGGACTCCAGCAAACACGGGGTCTCTGAGATGCCGCCCAGTGCAGCACCTAGGCCGGCTGTGTCTCTCTGAGCTGACAGTCACAGGGACCTTTGAGGAGCCCCCCCGTCCTGCAAAGCCCAGTGCAATTTCCTTATAAGTCCTCCCCGAGAGCCTGGCACCTCCTCAGCCTCCCCCTCCCCTTTCCCCAGACAGGAGGCTCAGTCCCCACAGCCTTCGCCGCCTGTGCCGTGGAGCTTTCCTCGGGAGCCATTCCCAAACGCCCTCCTGTGTGCATGGCCAGAGTGGGCGGGAAGGCACGGGGACTCCCAGCAGGGACCCTAAACCACTTCTCCTGCAGGGCCTGCTCCTGGGGTTTGGCTGGATGGAAAGGAATGAACTTGACCCCTGGGAGCATTCTACCTGATGGAAGGTTAATGTGGGAGCAGGGGACTCCCCCTTCTGATCTCCTAACATCTGCTTCCACCCCCCAGGACGCCTATACCAGGCTGAGGAACATTGGGACCACAGCCCGGCCTGGGGCCAAACTCATCCACGCAGCTGCCTGGGCACCCAGGTTCCAGGTGCCCCTCCAGGTGCTGGGGGTGTGAGAAGAGCCCTCAGAAAAACGCCCCGCACTCACAGAACTGATGTGGTCGCAATTACTTAGCTCTGTCTTTGTGTGAAAGCGGCCATAGGCAATATGTAAACGAAGGGGTGGGCCTGTGTTTCAATAAAACTTTATTGATGGACCCGGGCCTCTGAACTCCATGGGATGTTCATGCATCTCGAACGTTAGTCTTCTTCTGTCCCCCACCTCACCTCCTCCTGCCCTCCGAGACCATTTGAAAGTATAGGAACCATTCTCAGCTCCAGGGAGGGCCTGTCAAAGCAGGCGGCGCCAACCCCTGCTCTGGATGATAAACATACACAGCACATACGTGTGCCAGACTGCCCAGGGCCCCTGTGAACCAGCTCACTTCATCCTCACAGCGGAGGCTCCACTCTCCAGAGGCGGGAAGAGACGCACAGATGGGCGAGCCACCCAGCGTGGGGTCAGCGATGGAATCCAAAACCCAAAGGGCCTGCCCTTCCCCGCTGCTCTCTGCCTCCTCCTGCAAAACCCAGCGAACTCCTCAGCAGCCCCGTGTCCTCGCTCAGCACCTGCCACGCCTACTACGTGCTAGACAGGGCCGGCCGCTAAGTGCACGATACAGGAATGAGACGCAAACAACGCTGGGCGACAGGCGCTGCTGTCCGCACTCGGAGGGGTGTGCTCCCCTTCGCCCCTCTCAGTGCCCGAGCCTTGCCCACCACCCCCTCCACCCACCCTGCTCCCAGCCTTCGCCATGTGCTGGCCCCACTGCAACTCGAATTCCACAGCAGGAGGGATGCTGGCATCGTTTTCACACTCCCAGATATTTGAATATTTGAGGGGTTAACCAGCCTGGAGAGAGGCTGACTGGGGGGGGGGGTTGTGGGGCCCCAGAAAGACTGTAGGGGGAAAGGACATGAAGCAAAGTGTGTGTGTGGGGGTGCAGGGGGGTAGCAGAAAGAGCCTGTCTCAGAGCAAGGAAACCCCAGTCCGGGCGGCAGCCCCCCATCCCAACCACAAAGGCTGGCCTCCAGGTCTTGCAGGGGGAGGGAAGCAGGTGAGTGCTCTGCGAGTCCCGGGCGGGGGAGCTGCTGGCATTAAACAAAGCCCTCTTATATGTAAACTGCCAGCCCAGGTTTCAGGAAGGTTCCCCAGGCGGCGCTGAGTGTGTGCACAAAAAATTAGACCTCGTGGATCAACACAGCGGGATACAGGCTCACACAGGCGCGCACATTAAAGCACCCCAGGCACATAGACATGGCAGGGCGGCCCAACAGGCGGGTCCGTCCACACACCCGCCGGCTTTAGCAACCGGGGTGCAGGGCCGGCCTGGACTGGGTTCCACCAGGAATTCCAGAGCCACAGGGGGTGGGTGTGGGGTGGAGGGAGGAAGCCTGCCCAGCAGGGGTGGGGAGGAAGGGGAGGAGGCGAGAGAGGAGGACCAGAGGGGGAGCCTGGTGTGGCTGGAGGGTGGGCAGAGGCCTGGGATGGGGAGAGGTGGGAGGAAGGGAGGAGACCCAGGCCCCAGGCCCCCTGCTCTGGGGCCACCCTGCTGGCAGGACTGGGGAAGGACCTGGTGGTGGGAGGGAGGCCTGATTGGAGGGTGTGGGGGGGGCGGCGGGAGGGGGGGCAGAGCTGGGCCATGAGGGGCGGGCCATGGGGGCTGTGTAGGGGTGGGGAGGAGGGAGAAAGCTGAAGCAGGAAGTCTGGGCTTGTCTCCCTGGACACAGTGGGGCCCACGAGTGGGACCTGGAAGGGGTGCTGACCACAGCCCTAGGGGTTTGGGGAGGCAACTCCTGGAGCCACGACCTCAGCTGGGTCTGGGCTCATCCTGGGCTGCAGGGCTGCCCCTGGCTGTCCGCTGTCCCCTCTTCTCCCCAAGATGTCCCCTTCGCTCCAGCTCGCTGCCCCCGCCGCTCCCACCTGAACCACCACAGGGGGCTTCCGAGGGAGCCCAGTGCCTTCCTGGCCTCCCACCCCACCACCACCACCACCACCACCGCCACCGCCGCCACCGCCGCCGCCACCACCACTGCCACCAGCACCACCAGCACCGCCCCGGCCTGCGCGCTGCTGTGTCTGCCTGGAATGCTGGCCCGACAGCTCCCGAGAGCCCTTCCTTCTCGGAGGACGTAACCTTCTCTATTTTTAAAATATATTTGTATTGATTTCGAGAGGAAGGGAGAGGGAGAGAGAAACATCAATGATGCGAGAGAGTCATGCAGCTCCCCACTAGGGATCGAACCCACAACCCGGGCATGTGCCCTGACGGGGAATCAAACTGTAACCTCCTGGTTCATAGGTCGATGCTCAACCACTGAGCCACACCAGCCGGGCAACTTCTCCGTTTCCTGAGCATTGACTTCATGGCTGCCCTGGGCCAGCATGCCCACACTCTCAGCATCCTCTGCAACTGGGTCTGCCTGGCTCAGGGGGTAGAGAGGGCCCACTCCCTGCAGTTATCCTCGCCCCTCAAAGAACTAGGGACTGGTTGGTTCTGCCCAGCCGTCTCGGAGCCCACAACCTCCCACCTCCCAGCTGCGCCCCTGCCACCTTGGGGATACTTCAGCTGGAGTTTGGGCCTAAACTTGGGGCAGGAGCCCGAGGGCACACACACTCTGCCTGGGGTTCCGCATCCTCTGATAGAATCACCATTCACCACCCCCCACCACCCGCCATGGACACTCTACCCCTGGCTGCCTTCCCAGGCCTTGGACGCCTTTGCTTGGTCAAGGTCACGGTACTAGTTTCCTGTGGCTGCTGTAACAAACGACCACCACATTCGTGTGCCTTAAAACAACACAGCTGATTACCTGACGGGGCTGGGGTCAGAGGTCCCACATGGCGTCCCGGGGGTAGAAGGGGTGGCAGGACCATGTTCCTTCCTAAGGCGCTTTCTGTCTCTTCCCGCTTGTAAAGGCCGCCCGCATTCTTCGGCTTGTAGCTCCTCCCCCAAATCCTCAAACCCAGCAGCACAGCTTCTTCAAATATCTCCTCCTCTTCTTTTTTCTGCTTCAGAGGGCTCTTGTGATTCCATTGGCCCCACCAGGCTGACGAGCAAGGATAATCGCTTTATCCTGAAGTCAGCTGCTAGCAACCTGTTCCCTCTGCAGCCTTCATCACCCCTTGCCATCTTCCAAACCATCTTCACAGACACCCGGGACTGCAGAGAGACATGGAGGAGGAGGAGGAGGCAGGTGGGAGGGGGGGTTTCTGCCTGCCTCAGAGGAGGGCAGCGGGGCCCAGAGAGAGAGAAGCACAAATGGCATTTAGGCAAGCCGGCCCTGGATGCAACCACCCGGGTTGAAGTACACCACCTCCCCGCCAGGAGACCTGGGCCCGTCACTTCCCTTTTCGGAACCTGAGTCTTCTTGTTCTTAAATGAGGGATAACGGACCCTGGCCAGTGCCTCGGATGGTTGGAGCGTCGTCCTGTGCACCACAAGGTTGCAGGTTCAATTCCCGGTCAGGGCACACACTCAGGTTGCTGGTTCAACCCCAGGTCCAGGTGCATATGGGAGGCGACCAATTAACGTTTCTCTCTTACATTGAGGTTTCTCTCTCTTCCTTCCTCTCTCTCCCTAAAAGAACTCAATAAAAACATATCCTCAGGTGAGGATTTAAATTTAAAAAATAAAATAAAATAGGAGACGTTGGCTTGCCTCTAAGCAATGGAATACTGTTCAACAATGAAAAGAAATGCACTGTCAAGGCCCACAGTGAGGTGGATGAATCTATTTTGAGTGAATGAAACCAGGCCCAAAAGGTATATACTGCATGATCTTGTTGATAGAACATTCTAGAAAATGCAAAGTAATCTGTAGTGACAGAAAGCAAATCAGGGGCCACTTGCAGACAGAAGGGGCCAGGGAAGGCAGAAGGTAGGGATTATGAGGGGGCACAGGAAACTTATGGTTTCTGATTGAGTTGATTTGTGTTGATATATGTGTGTATACATATATATGTCAAAACATCAAATTATATATACCTTTTTATGTTACATGCAATAAACACCAACCTTATATTTCAAGAAAAATGATTTTAAATGTTACATGCAATAAACACCAATTATTCAAGAAAAATGATCTTACATATATTACCTGCAATAAATATGAATATTGCAAGACAAGGATTTTAAGTATAATATTACCAAAATTGTACTAACATAGTATCACAAAAGTTGTAGGAAATATTAAAAATCTGCAAATAACAGGATTACTTCTATTATATTCTAGAATATTTTTTCCCTCTGGCTCTATTTTTGTTCATCAGTTCATGTTGTTCTTTATTATCCACCAGTGAGTGAGATCATGTGGTATTTATCTTTCTCCGATTGGCTTATTTTGCTTAGCATAATGCCTTCCAGTTCCCTAGTAAGAGTTCCTTCCTTTTTCACTGCAGCGTAGTATTCCATCGTGTAGATGTACCACAGTTTTCCAATCCACTCATCTGCTGGTGGGCACTTAGCCTGTTTCCAAATCTGAGCTATGGTGAATTGTGCTGCTATGAACATAGGGATGCACATATCCTTTCTGATGGTTGCTTCTAGTTCTTGGGATATATTCCTAGAAGTGGGATCACTGGGTCAAATGGCAATTCCATTTTTAGTTTTCTAAGGAAACTCCATACTGTTCTCTACAGTGGCTGCCCCAGTCTGCATTCCCACCAGCAGTGCACGAGGATTCCTTTTTCTCTGCATCCTCTCCAGCACTTGTCGCTTGTTGATTTGTGGATGGTAGCCGTTCTGACAGGTGTGAGATGGTTCCACATTGCCGTTCTGATGTGCATCCCTGGGATGATGAGCGACTTGGAGCCTGTTTTCATGTATCTCTCCGCCGCCCCGCCGGCCGTCCTCCTTTGAGAAGTGTCTCTTGGGGTCGTTGCCCCTTTTGGGATGGGATCGTGTCTTCCTTCTGAGAAGCTGCAGGAGCTCCCAGGCTCCAGGGGCCTCCACCTTCGGTCCTTGGGGTGGGGGTTCTCTCCTGCGAGTGTCCCGTTGGTTATTCGGGAATCGGGGAGCCTTCCCGCGTCTCAGGGGTAATTCCAGCTGGTTCCTGGGGACATGTCCCCCCAGCACCCACCTGCCCTGCCACCATTGCCCCCTGAAACCTTCTCTGTATTGTAAAAGCTTCACAGGACAGCCATCCAGAGGGTCGCCCATGCCAGCTGCCTGCAGGGGGCTCAGCACCCCCTCTTCTAGCACCAGCACCCGGGCCCCCCGCGGGGTGGGCTGGGCTGAGGGCCTGGGGCTGTGGCCGCTATGTCCGCAGCTCCCAGGGTTGGAAGGCGGGTCGGTCCTCTCCGGACAGCAGTCCCCGGCCCTGTGGCTCAGTTTCCAGCTCCTGCCGCATCCCGGGGGCTGGGTCTTCATGGCCATCCGTCCATCCGTCCATCCGTCCGGGGGTCCGGGTCCCGCACAGCCCACCCTGCGCCCCGCTGTCCCCCGAGCCCCCCGGGCTGGGCCTGTCGCCGAGGTGTCCTGGGGCACAGGCCCCACTCCCGCGTCCCCTGCTGCTCCTCTCCAGGGCGTTCTTTTTTACACATAATTTTAAACTTAAATATATATTTGTATTGATTCCGAGGGGAAGGGGAGGATCGGCACCCGCTGCCTCCTGCCCGCCCCGAGTGGGGGTGACCCGGGAACGAACCCTGACCCCCGCGTCATAGGTCGGTGCTCAAGCCCTGGTTTCCGCTTCCTTCCTCCTCACTCCCCGGCCCCGAGGCACTGAGAGGCTGGCCCAGCACCCCGACGGGGCGGCACCTGCAGGTCCCCGGCTCCTCGAGGGGAGGAACCGGCCCCTGGAACCCCTACGGCGTCCAGGGGGACCCGCGGCGCCTCCCCAGGTTCTCGGAGCCCATTGAATCCAAGCCGATTAACACGCAACATTTTAATTTGCCTTTTCCACGCGCTCGGCCCTGTGCAGGCGGAACCAATTTAATGCTGCACAAGCCGGGGCTGCGCGCTCATCCCAGCGCTTCCGTCTCCCCGAGCACCATCGGACGGGGCACCTCCGTGCGGGCAGGACAGGCTCCCGGGACAAGGTTCCCCTCAGACAAGGTTCCGACGTGCAGAGCTGGTCACATCAACTCTCTGCTAGAACGTTCCAGTGGCTTCTGTGGCGATCAGAAGAGGAGTCAGCCTGCGCCCACAGCCAGCCTGGCCCAGCCTGACGTGGTGCCCGCTGACCTCGCCTCCAGACGCCGCGGACACCGTGCCTGGGCCCTGTGGCCACTTCCCGTCCCTGGCCTCCTGCTCACCCCCCACCTTGGGGCCTCTGCCCTGCGGGGGCCTCAGAGCATCCGTCAGGCCTCGGGGAGGTGTCCCTCCCCAGGGAGGCCTCCCTGACTGCCCCCTTCCACACACCCCCCATCTCTTTCCGCCCCTCAGTCTGGATCGCGTCCGCCACAGCCCCCATCACTTGGGGAAGACACTTCACTGGACTGTTACCCACCTGCTCCCGGCTCCTGCAGCTCCGGGACAGTTCCCCCCCACCCCACCCCCCAGCAGCCTGTCGAGCGCCCAGCAGCCCTGGTGCCTGGACACGGGGCTGAAGAATGAAGATGTGACTGAGCTCAGGT